>JAFEMH010007883.1:0-72196 GCA_022495995.1 Adenophora triphylla var. japonica
CCCGCTTCATTACATTGATTTGATCATAGTTGTTAAAGGCGCCGCTTCTCTCGCCGCCTCGCCATATTGGCGCTGGGAGGTTACACCGCCTTGCTGACTCGCGGCTGTCGTTGAAAAGCGATAAACGCTAAGAAAATTTCGAGTCAAAATAGGAATCGAGGAAAGTGTCAAATTGGGATTCTAGGGTTTCCAATTTTACGAAACATAGTCAATTTTAGGAATTCCGAGTTCGATTAGGAAATCGATTAGGAATTCCGAGTTCGATTATGAAATTGATTATGAAATCGATTATGAAATTGATTATGAAATCGATTATAAAATCGATTATGAAATCAATTTCACTTGGAAGTAAAACAAGCAATTCACGAACGACTCACCATCGACGACGCCGACGAACGCAAATCAAGCCACTCTTCAGTTTAACGTCGACTTCGAGGAGGTTCGCGTCGCGTTCGCATCGACTTCTGTGTTCGCGTCTCGCATATTGGTTTTTGTTTTTTTTTTTCTCTCGCTTTGCTTCGACTTACGTCCGTCTCTTTTACTCCCGTTTTCTATTTCTTACTTTTTTTCCTTTCTTTTTTCAACAACAAACGTGTTACTCTCTTTTTTTAATAGCATGTCTTCCTTTCATTGTTTTTAAGTCTTTTTTCCTTTCGTTTAATTATTTAATTATTGCTTTTTTTCTAGTTTTAAGTCGATGTTTAAATTTATTCTTTCATAAAACAAGAAAATACTTTTGTTATTTTTTTTAAATAATGTTCTTTCTTTCACGTGAGATCATTATTAACAATGTCGAACATCTCCTCTACTAATTCTAAACTAAGGATCCATGCTGAAGTACGTGACATTAAAAGATGAAAAAACACAAATAATACAACATGTATTATTTACTAATTATTTATTTTATTTTTCTCGCCTTGCTCGCCTTGCCGCTTTTCTATCGCCTCGCCTTTCGCCTTTTCTAGGTGCAGACGCCCGCCACTCGCCTTTCGCCTTTAACAACTACGGATTTGATCTCGGAGGAAAGAATTCATCAAGGAATACCTCTTCACGCCGCCAAGATGTAATACTATTCGGCGGCAGGTGTGATAATGCTCTCAACAACATGCTCAAGAGGAAGCGCAGCCTCATACTCTCACATATCTCGCACAAACCGCGCCACGCGCCGATTAGATTTTTCCCGGCATCCTATCAAGGGGCAACCGATTCAACAACCCCGGCTTCAATTCAAAAGTAACCCCAGAGGGTAACTCAGTGGAACTAGACTGCCAAAGGGTTACTCATTCCAGCCGGAGCAATCCTCTCGCCTCAATGTCCGGCTGGGAGGTGGATTATTATTACCTCTTCCATTACCGCCATTATCCACAACCTCCGACTCATGATCACCCATATGGTTATTATTATTCATCTCTTCCAGCTGCAAACTTCTCCTACCTTCTTTGCTTTCGTTTCTCCTTCACCTGAAATATCTTTCAATTTCTGGAACAAAGGGACTAGCAAGTTTATTAGCAGAACGGGTATGGACCATAAAAGGTTCCACACCACAAGATGACAATAATAAAGCTCAATGCAAAGGAAACAAGAAAAAGAAAAAGAAATAGATTCAGAAAATGAATAAGAGTGCAAACAAATAAACACCGTTCCCCGGCAACGGCGCCAAAATTTGATAGGCTGAAGTCGCACGCCTACAAATTAACCAAAGACTTGGCCATAAAAATGTAGCTAGCGCAAGTCCAGGATCGAACTCGAAGAACGGTTATCAGTTTGCACAATTGTCACTTGACAAGATTGGGGGTCCAAGATTTCTCAAGACGGGAATAAAAACTAGATTGTAAACAATTAAGGAAAAGCACTTTAGATCAATTATTTTTTCCCGTCTATCATTCAAATATCATCGGTCAACTCTTTTCAATTTTACCCTATTCACTCGATCACGAGATATATTTCAATCTCTATCTCTTCCTTTGATATTAGTTAATAGCAGTGACACACTCACTAATAACCCTAATCAATATTTAAACCTAACTGACACAGTCTAGATTCACAATATCAATTGATTACCGATTTAAGAGATTAAGATCGAGAACACGTTCTAATGTTATTTCAATTAGATACTTGTTTATTTTCTTCTACTTCACAATCCACCATGACACATGCATGGAATATAAAGTTGCTACTTATGAAACCCTAAATTGACACAATCTTAGGGAATTTTAGCAATAAATCAATACCCAAGATTCAACAATTGGCCTAATTGCAAAACCCTAGAAATTGACTTAATCAATCAAGCACAGAAGAAAATATAAATAGGATAAAAGGATTGAAAAGAATTTACCTCAATTGAATTTCAAGATGGTTCCAATAATTAATCCAAAGCAGTAAGAATTAGTTCTCCATGCAAAGCAATAAATCTCTCTAGGAAAAATAAAGTTCGAACCCTAAAATTGTTGTCAAAGGTTAAGGAAGTATATATACTTCCCTTCCAAAACCTAAAACTAAAAGGAAAGAAAATCCAAATAAAAGAAAAGAAAAGAAAAGGTTTAAAAAAATCAACTGCCAGCAGCGGAGTTCCAACCAAGCCTCGGAATTAACGTGCTGATTATTGATATTCTTATTGTAACTTTTGCAGTTTGGTCACTGAACTTTCCAAAACTGCAATTTGGTCACCGGACTTCTCAGATTTGCAATTCAATCCACAACTTCATAAACTTGACTTTTTCGGCTTGACTTTGGCTCCTTGAGAGTATTACATCAGAATATAAAATAAAACACTAAAATACCATCGGATTACAATAACTCTCGATAAATCCTCACAATACATAATTCACTCAAAATACATCAAACTTATACTAAATACATGGAAATAAAGAATAATAAGGACGGAAAACATAGGAAATAGATAGTATAAATCCGTCCTATCACTTGCTAATTTAGTTTTGAATTATAAATAAAATTATTGCCTTCTCTTTATGCACTAATCATATGTTTCTCTAAGATGGTATTTATTGTTGTTTAATAACCTTCAGTTGGCATCTTCTTATGCGGATGAAAGTCCCCAAAAATGGCCCATGTGATCCACTTGCTCCTCTAGAGTTGCCACATTCTCTGCATGCATTTCATCATGTATCTTCAACTGACGATTTGAACAAGGTACTGGTCTCCATGGCGGTTTTCATCTACTCCATATTGTATACTTAATGCTTAAGCACGTCATGATTATATCTGAGAGAGAGAGAGAGAGAGAATGCTTAATATTGTTGTATCTCTCTTCCTCTCCCACTCCCCCCCCCCCCTTGTGTAAATTGTCTCACCTATTTCCCAGCCTCTACCTTTCACAGCTCCTTGGATTGCAACGATCTTTGCAAAGTACTCCCTCGGTCCCTTAATAAATATCACACTTTCCTTTTTTGGTTCGTCCCAAAATAAATGTCGCGTTTCTAAATAAGGAAATAGTCTTGGTGTAATTTTACTTTTGTACAAGCAATGTACAAACAAGTAAAACACATTCCTTAAAAACATTAACAAGTAAAATGTGACATTTGTTAGGGACGGGGGGAGTATTTCGTGAGCATGCTAGATCCCTCCAGGGACATTCACATGCTATACCTTCATAATTTATCCTTCAGTCAAATGTTTCATTTCAACTGTAGTTCTTGGACATTTTGGGTTAAAATGATTACTGTTAATTGTTAAGTTGTAATATCATAGTGGATAGAGCAATATTGCCAATACAAACAGTAAACAATCAATCCTGCAGGTGTTAAATTCATGATAATTCTTGGACATATTGGGTTAAAATGATGTTTATCTGATTTCCCAATTTTGGGTAGATAGGTCATTGGGACACACATGTATTCCTAAACCCTAAACCACCATCATAATCAACGGAATAAACATCTTTGTGCTGCAAGTTCAAGGAAGAATCTCATGCTTATGAGTACCTTGACAGCTGCCCAGCTGAACTAAATACTTTAATTTTGAAATATCATCTTTGTGCTGCAAGTTCAAGGAAGAATCTCATGCTTATGAGTACCTTGACAGCTGCCCAGCTGAACTAAATACTTTAATTTTGAAATATCGTAGTTTGTTTTGCTTGATTATCTCTCTTCTTACAAAGTTTTTGTTAATTCAGTCGCTCAAATACATTAAAGCTAATTAATCGCATAAACATCAATGCTTTGCAGGAGGGTTATGACACTTTCCGTGGAGGGTTCTGGAATTATTTCAGCATGGGTGAGTGTACTTTTAGTATTCAGGATACCAAATTCTTACATTTAGTTAAACCGAGAAATAAAAACATGTTCATACATACTGAGGGATTAAGTCTTTGCTTTTTTTTTTTTTTGTTGCCTTGAATACAGAACTTGAATTACTAGTATCACCTTAATGCTCGTTTCTTGTTTCAAATCAGTACCAGTCTAAGAGATGTTTGCAATAAGTCCAGCGTTAACGATTAACTGGAAGTTAGTACCGTGGTGATTACATAGATTAAGACGGTTGTAATTTTTTAAACACATTTGGGGTTAAAGATTTTTTCTCTAAAGTTCAGTTAGCTAAGGTTGGGAAACACGTGTTATTGGCTCTAATGAACATTTTTGTATTGCTTATAATTTCTGGATGTATGAACACTAATAAAAGACGTACTAGAAGATTATGCTATTTGAGGCAAGTCAATTTCGGCCCAGGAATATTTTTAATTTAGTTTGCTTCTCAATCTGGCTTACATTGTATATTTGAACCTAGTTTACTTAAAGGTTGCAACTCACTACTTATTGTGTCTGATTTTACTCCATTTATAGCTCAAAAAGACTGATTGTGGCAAAAAAATTGCTCCGTTCTGCTCATGTTCGTCATTGATCTAAAAGTTTATTGATCTTGAAGCCATGGATTGCAGATCAGTAGATTAGTAGATTCCTAAGCATAGTTGGATTTGGAAACCCCAGCTTGAATGGAGTTTTAGTTTTTGAACTGACCTGATATTCTCTAATGAATAGCTGGCTATTCTTCCATGGTTGCTAGAATGTTTAGTGCTGATAAGCTGACTTGTGTGCCCTCTTCAACTTTTGGAATTTCCCAAAACAGGGAGACCCAAAAATGAAAGCACAAGCATGCACAATAAGAACCTCGGTGAGGAGAACATCCAACATTACCTATGGAAACAATACAATGCTCGAGACATCAGAAAGGAATTTCAGTTTCCTACTTGTGGGCATAGTTGTTAAATATCCCGATACGCGATACGTATCGGCGATACGATACGCGATACGTATGGTTTCGATACGTATCGCGTAGGGTGTATCGATATTCCCTCCGTATCGTGTGTATCCTACGATACGCGTATCGTATCGTGCGTATCGCCGATACGGACGATACGGGCGATACAGTTAAAAAGGGCTTGGGTCAGGTCTGTGCCGGGTTTGGGTCAGATTTGGGTCGGGTTTAGGGTTGGACAATTTATAAATCGGACACAGACGAGTCACGACGATTCAAAAATTGAGCTCGTCCTCGGTCAATTTCCTTTCCTCCGTCGGCGCTTCTTCTTCCTCCTCCTTCATCGCCGTCGCCCCTTATTCTTCAATCGCCGAACGCCGGGCGTCCTCTTCACCGTCGGTTACACCTGGTTCTGTTCTCTCTCCATCGTCATCCTTGTCCCCGCCGACATTTGGGCCTTAAGTTTCCATTTCTTTCTCTCTAATTTTATTTTGACTTGTCTCTATTTTATTTTGACCTATGATTTTATATATATTTTTTTTTTTGATAAGAAAAGATATCTGGCTGTAGGTTTTTTTGGGATTAAAATTGAATGTTTATTAAATATTAATCACTGTGTTGATTCACTTGTTTGTAATATATTTAGGTTCTTGAAAAATATCATTTTTTTTGAATATATTTGTTGTTTTTTTTAATATTTAGGTTCTTGAAAAATGGGAAAAAAGAAAGAAGATATTGTTTACTTTATTTTTGATATTCTTTAGAGTATTTGAATTTTTTTGTTATTGTGTTCCGTATCTCCGATACGATACACGATACGATACGCGATACGATACACGATATGACAACTATGCTTGTGGGAATCCATTTTATTCCCCCTGTCACAAAATGAATGTCCAAAAACAATTAAATTTTGCTCTTGATCAAGAGAAAATTTGAATTTTTTTGGATATTCATTTTGATAAAGAGGGAGTAGTATTCTTAAACTTTCAAATTATACCCACTTTTGGGGTTTTTTTGTTTTCTTTTTTATTTGTTTAAACATTCACGCACATTATATTGCATGACTTGTTAATCACGATTTCTTCAGTTCATTTACTTTTCTTATGCAAAGTCTAATCATTGCATTCATATTTTCATCCTTTTTTTACAGGAATGGATTCACAAGTCAATCAGGTAACATATTATGATGTTTGAAATGCAGGAAACTCATTAAACGTTTGTCATCTTGACAGAATGTTTTTTCTAAAACAGCATTTTTATACGAGTACTTGACTAGTTCAAACTTGAACTTTGTGGAAAAGTAGTTTTATTGTTACTTTTGGTTGAACGTTAAAGTACTTGTAGTTTGGTTTTCATTTTTATTCTTACATGAAAACATACTGGATTAGAAATGTTAAGATCTTCACTAACTTATGGGTTGGTCGAATCACCCCTTTGGTCAACCTTTTAGCAAACGTTTCTCTTTTTTCCATGTGTTGGCCGAGCAAAAACACACATAAACACCATAAGCTCTTTCATCTTAAAAAAAAAAAAAGAAAAGAATAAATGAATGAATGAATAAAGAATGCATAATCACCGGAGATGCTGTTACCTCTCTAGTTGCACACATCCTAGTTACTAAAGTGCCATGTATTTGTAGGACCAAAAATGATGAACCGAAGGAAAATAATTAATTAAAAGGTCCTCTCATACCTCTCTTCTCCATCATGTTCCCACTCACGGTATTCTTCGAGAAGTCTAGTTTGTAGCCAATGTCGGTATGAGGTGGTTCTTTTTGAGGAGTTCGGTGAATTAGTTTGCCTTCGACGGGGTAAACGCTATTGCGTTCCCGAAAACCCTACTATTATGAATCCATAAAACATTGAACATACTTTTCTGTGTTCCCAAATCACAGGAAAGACATGGAATAAGAATTGTGAAGTTCTTCTTAGTTGATGGCACTGGATGCATTAAAGTTCATCTCCTTCTGTATGCAATTTAAAGAATTTCTAACTGAAGTCAAATTTGGCAAGTGACAGAAATTATAGAGTGTTTCTTCATTCACACTTTTGGATCTCATGAAGTTTTTTTTTTTTGAAACCCTGAGCTGCCTTAGCTTTTCAGAGTCTGACATGACATTGTGTCCGTTTGTTTCGGCTTATTTTGGGTGACTTTTGGCTTTTGGCTTTATTTAAGCTAAAATTGGAGCGTTTTTTTTCACTTATAAGCCATAAGCTCATAAGTAAGGTACAACCTAGTTGTAGCATGAATAAGTAAAAGCCAAAAAGCCATAAATATGCTGCTTTTCACCACTTATCTTACCTAATAGGTCCCGAGTTCAAATACTACTACCTACACATTTGTTTATTTTCTTTCTTCCTAACATACTTCTTCAATCAATTCAATTCTTTGACTTTCTTTATTTTCTTATTCTCATTTAATATTACAAAAACAAATTATTTATTTTTGGGCTCATTTTTATTCTATATTTTTTACTTTTTACAAAATAATTATACAAACATAAATAAATTAACAAAAGAGAACAAATATACTCCCTCTTCCCGCCCGAAGCTTCACCTTTTACCCAAATGGGTGTCCCGGTAGAAGCTTCACCTTTCCTAAAATGGAAAAGGTTTATTAATATTCTATTATACCCACTAACTTTTCTCTCTCACACATTTAAATTATGGGTCCCACTTGTCATATCCACTCACTTCTTCCCTCTCACAACCCTTCTCCGCCTCCCATTATTTTTTAATATATATTGCTTTCTTAATTTGCGTGCTTCACCAAAATGGTGAAGCATGGACCGGGATGGAGGGAGTATAATATATAAAAAAATGAATTCAAACTGTATCCTTTATTATATTTCATTAATTTGATTTTTCTTATTCGATTAATATTTAATTTCAATATATAAATGTAAATTTATAATTATTATGATTTTGAATTATTCCTCTTAGCTTCATAGCAAATATTCATATTTATTTATTTTCAAATAATAGTTTTTTCTAAAACCAAACGAATATTATATATTGAATCCATCAACTAATAATTAATAAGTCATCAGCTGACAGCTATAAGTTACTTGTTAGCTGCGACAAACGAGTTATCAGTCAATCAACTATAAGTCATCAAGTCATCCACTATCAACTATAAGTAATCAGCTATCAGCTGTGACAAAAGAGCCTATTGAATGCCTTAGTACCGGGCATATCTACATTTCGTACATCTTTTTCCTTGTTTGAAACTTTCGGCTAACTGAATGTGGGATTACTAGTATGTTACCCACCTTTATGGAGGTCAGCATAAATTGTCTAGTATCCTTTTTAGTACTCTCTCTGTCCCGTAATGATATTCCAATTTTCTATTTTCGTTTGTCCCAAAAAGAAAGTCTCATTTTCAAATCTGAGTGGTTAACATTAGTGAGCTTCCTAAACTATACTACTAAAATATTTGAATTGTCATTTGTTACATACACAATTCCTACCTTCATTAAATTCGTACTTTTACTAAGGATAATGATGGAAAGAAAAATATACCACTAAAATGTTTAAATAGCCAAATAGGAACATCTTTATGGGTCGGAGGGAGTACTGCTTTACACTTATTTCTGTATGCTTGGATTCGGCTGTTATCATTACACAAGTTTTTTGATCTGTAATTTCTTGCTTTTGCACATTATTAAAACAAGTGTGGTGTTGATAAAATGACGTTTCTCAAATGTCCTCTAGAGCACATACGCAAAACTTCAAGGATGGTTCATGGCGTCTGCATTTCATCCTTCTTCAAGGTCCGTACTCTCAGTTGTAATATGTTCATGGGAAAAATTGATTTGTGTAATTATTCTTCAATTTCCGACTCATCAGTCACTATTGTTTCTATCATAGCGATTGGCTCTGAAATACGTTTGTAGGGAAAATTCAGTTTGTGTATTTTCGTTGTTATGCATTTCATTAGTGTGCATGTCCATCATCTGAACGGAGGGCCATTGTTAAAGTTCAAAGCCTGAACTACCTAAATATGCATGTGTGTACTGTGGTACCATATGGCATATCTGTATCCATGCTTCTTGAGTTGGACTAATAAAGTCTTGGTTTTCCATTGGTTCATATTATCACTTTCTGTGTTCATTTATGCTTCTTTAACTTGTTACAGTTCAGATGAAAAAACTCCGTAACATTCAATATGATGCAGGAACATAGCTCAGCTCGCTAAGGTTAAGATCATGAAAAGGCAAGGCGAATGGCAAGATCTCCATATACCTCATAGGTAATGAATATTCATTTTCCTTATATAACATTAATCTTCTTGTTCTAATTAACATCAAGGCAAAGTTACAATAGGCCACTAAACTACATACTGATTTTAACTTTGGTCAATTATCTTATATTTTCCCAAATCTACCCCTCAATTTATTTTTTATTTTTTTGTTTCATCCATGGTCACTCCGTCAAAAACATAATGGGATAGCCTGTTAAGTTCGACCTGTGCCATACACATGTGTGGCATACGTCAAAGTTAATGAGTGATCCTGTTAAGTTTTGACCGAGTGACCAAGGATGAAACAAAAGTAATTGAGTGGTAGATTTGGAGAAAAATATTAAATAATTGACGAAAGAAAAAATCAGCCTATTGCTTATTGACATTTGTTTTTGCAATTTTCCTAGCATCAATTTTGAGAAGGAACATTATTGTTACTTAATTCCTTGTTTAGGCTGCTACTTGATGATTGATTCCTTGCATGATCTGCTATCAATGTTTTTTCTGACATTTTTTCTTTTCAACATAACAGTATCAGGTCAATCATTTGCCTCAACTTGCCCAGCTTCTCTGGTGGACTAAATCCCTGGGGTACACCAAATAAGAACAAAACTCGTGATGTCAGTTCCAATCTGTCACTTTACTCTCTTCATTTTCTCTTTCCATCTTATTTTTTTTGTTTTAGACATAAATGGGAAAGAGTTGATATGATGTTGGATGACTATACCATCTTTAATGTGAATTGCAGAGGGACTTGACCCCATCATTTGTAGATGATGGCCTTCTTGAGGTTGTTGGATTCAGAGATGCGTGGCATGGACTTGTTTTGATTGCACCAAAGGGACATGGGACTCGTCTTGCACAGGTATGATCATGAATTCTATTTGATGTCAAATTCTACAAGTTATTATTCATGCATAAAGATTTATAGTACACCTGGCACCACACATATTTGGCAAGTTTCATGGCTAGCTAATACTCTCTATGTCTCAAAATGAGTGTCTATTTTTATTTTATTTTAAATGTCTTAAAATGAATGTCTATTTTCTGAATAACTTTGTCCCTAAATGTTTTTTTTAACCATATTTTTCACGTTTCATTATATACTTGCAAAACAAGAATGTTTATAACCTGTCATTATATATTAATACGTTCAGAATGTTCATACAATGAAAAATAAATATTCATTTTGGGACGAAGGGAGTACCCATTTCTTGATCATACCCTTCTTTAGTTGTATGACGTTTTTTGAGAACAAGTTTAGCTTATTCAATTTTACTCCCTCCCTAAATGAATGCCCAAATTTCATTTTAATGGACACTCTGAAAATGTGTGCTTTATATATATTTTAATGACAAAGATGCATAAATATTCTTGTTATCCACTTTCTAAACATTTATTTTTACAATAATAAACGGAAAAAATCTGGTAAAAAAACTATTAGGGACAAAGGTTTTTGCAAAAAAGATATTCATTTTGGGACAAAAATTTCTTGAATTTGGACGTTCATTTAGGGACAGAGAGATCCTTTTTTTTTTCGATATCATCTATTTTATTTACCTACTTGTGTGTATAAATAAAATAGGCACACCGCATAAGATTTGAGTTTCACAAGGCAGCAGCTGACTTCACATACATGAGAATTGACGGGGAACCTTGGAAACAACCTCTTCCCGCTAATGATGATACCGTGGTGGTAGAAATCTCACATTTGGGCCAAGTTAAGATGCTTGCAACCCATGATTGCAGATCCAAGAGTGTTTACGATCCTTCCTGTCCTAGCAGCCATGGAGCTGATGAAGATGATAGTGATGAAGAAGAAGACTCTGTTGCTGAAGGGGAAGAGTGGAGGAAGTTTGGTGCAGCTGACTCATTTCGTATCCCAGATGAAGTTGACATTTCTCACCTCAGTTAGGATTCGTGTCGGTAATTGATTCTATTTACTTGGTTTCACATTTGATTTGTGAGTGTTTCCGAATATATTGGACTGCTACACTTGCATAAGAACATTGTACAGTTCAGTAATTGTACATTTTGTTGTTTGATGCTCATTATCTATCTATCACAGTATGTTTTGCGTTTGCCATCGGAAATCTAATTTTGCATTTTGTTCCAATTCTATTGGATCCACCATAATATGTGTAGTGGGTGCTAGTGCACCCACCGAGATGTTGTAGTATATGGATCAACCAAGTATCACTATTTTCCTTGAAGTTTGATTTCATTTAATTGTCCACCCCTAAATTTTGAACAAGTATCACTATCTTCTCATTGAAAAGTCCATATACTTGACTAGTCAATTTAGAGTTTCAGAGAGAAAATAGTCAAAAATATAAAAATTAATGAAGGTGCATTCGTCTGAACAAAGAAAAAATCAAGATTTTAACAAGATTATCAAGTTGAGCTCGAAACAGGTCGAGCTACAAGTCAAAACACTATCAACTCAATAGCGAAACGAGTTTGAAATTTTGTTCGAGATCGAGTCGAGTAAATACTAGCTCATTGAGTTCAAGTTTTCTTTAGCCGAGTTTGTGCAGCTCTGTAACAGCCATTTAACCAACAAGGGTATATCAGTCATTAGCCAGTCACTTACCACAAACGCTGTCGTTAGGAGAAACACGTGAGAAGTTTGCCATAGAGATTCCCTTGGACACCTGTTAGGCTGTGATTGGTTCTAAGGATAAATCCGTTAGAGAGCTATTGGTGAGACGGCATGGAAGGCGTATACATTGCACCTGAATGAAGGAGAGAGGGGTGTGGATGATTATTGTTGTTTTTCTTGGGAGTAGCTCTTATTCAGTGATAGCCATGGTAGCAGTAATTAGCTAATTAGTTCCATTTCCATTTCCATTTCCGTCGTTTTTCTGAATACTCTGTTTTGGATCGATTCCTGAGTGAAATTTCATATGAATTCTCTGTTTTATCCTTGAATTGAGTGTTGGCTATTACAATTGGTATCAGAGCAGTTCAATCCATGGACTGCTTTTGCTCTGCCTATTCGTAATGGCAGAGGGTACTCGTACGAAGGATCTGGAGAGGCGATTGGATGGCCATGACAAGCAACTTGATGAATTGGGTAAACTCATATCAAAAGGGGCAGAAAAGATGGATCAGAGGCTGGAGATGACGGATAAGAGGCTGGAAGGCATAGACCTGGTGGTGAGAGAAGAAAGGGTGATGATGGAAATTATGGGATTGCGTAATGGCCAGGACAAAGTTGATGCTGGAAAGGGACAAGGTAGTGGTAACAGATCTGAAATGGAAGGAGGCTCCAATAGAGTGCAGGAAGTACGATTTGAGCCGGATGGAAGGTATTACACAATCCACTCTCAGATCTCTAAACCCCCTCAATCTACCCCTATGAGTAATACCCAGAACTTCACTAGTGCACCTTTTATTTCTCCCTTAGCTAACACCATGAATAATCAAGCACAATTTGCACCGAACAATATTCCTTTTGGCCAAAACCTTCAACAACCTAATCTGCAGTTTGCAAATCCTTATATGTTTCCCCCAAATCAGAACCCCCCAAATTGGCAGGGACCTTGGCATGCCAAACCCCCTAAGATGGAATTTCCCAGGTTTGATGGTAATGATGTAAGAGGACGGGACATTAAGGCTGATCAGTATTTTGATTTCAATCCAATGGATGAACTAAGGAAGGCTAGATATGCTTCCACTCATTTTGAGGGTAGGGCTAGCTATTGGCATCAATTCTACCATGTTGGAAAAGGGTTTATTCCCTGGAGAGTTTTTGTTAATGCTGTGGTGTCTAAATTTGCCACTAAAGAGCATCAAAACCCTCAAGAAGAGTTCAATAAACTGGTGCAATTGTCCACTGTGGATGTATACATTGATGAATATGAAGAATTGAGGGCACTGATCATTCTGGGGCAAGATGGGTTTACTGATTCCTATTTTCTCTCAAGTTTCTTGAGTGGACTGAGGGGAGATATCAAGGGAGCTGTTAAAATGTCCAAACCTTGTTCACTTGAAGAGGCCATGGAGTTGGCTAGACAGGCTGAGGCAAATAATCTCCAAAACATGAAGACTAGAGCTACCCGATCTTATAATACCCCTACTAAATATACCAATTTCTCTAAGCCTAACCCCTTTTCCAAATCTGCTAGTCCTGCACAGTCCCAAAACAACTCACACTCTTACTCTTTCACATCCTCAATAAACAAACCTCCTCACTTGAACACAGCCAAAAAGACATTATCCAGTAGAGAAATCAATGACAGAAGAAGCAAGGGTTTATGTTTTCATTGTGATGATAAGTACAGCAGGAGACATGTTTGCAAAACCAAGTTGTATGCATTAATGGGAGAAGAGGAGGAGGTTATACAGGAAGAATTAACAGACTGTCCTATAGAAGGAATTGACACTCCAGATACAAACGATGATGAAGCTCTAATCTCAGTGATGGAATTAAATGGGGTCCCTTCCCATAGCACCATTAAACTGAGAGGTAGAGTCAAGAAGAGGACCATTACCATTCTAATTGACAGTGGAGCTACTCATAACTTCATTGACCTTGACAGTGCAGCTCAGTTGGGGAGCATGGCTATTCAAACCATTCCATTGAATGTCACAGTGGCTGATGGAAACAAGCTCACTAGTGATGCTCTGTGCACTGACTTCTCTTGGGAAATGCAGGGCTATACATTCAAGGCAAACCTAAGGGTACTTCCTTTGGGAGGATGTGACATTATTTTAGGGGTAGCATGGTTAAAAACGCATAGTCCTGTCACTCTTGACTATAATAAACCGGAGATATCATTGCAGTTGGGAAGGAAGAAAGTCACCTTGAAGGGTACAGAAGAAGAAGGATCTCTCAAACTTATCAGTGCTAAAGGGCTGGGAAGGCTAATAAGGAAAACAAGGCAAGGACTAGTGGGATATTTATTCTTTATGAATGGTGAACATACCGACCACAAGAGTAGCTCGCAAGATCAAAAGGTGGACAGGCTGCAAGAGGGTTACAAGGCTGTTTTTGGTAATCCTATGGGGTTACCACCCCAAAGGAGACATGATCACAGAATACTACTCAAGGAGGGAAGCAACCCTGTGAGCCTAAGACCCTATAGAGCCCCTCATTTCCAGAAATTTGAAATAGAAAGGCAAGTAAAAGAGATGATGGATAATGGGATTATACAACATAGTAGTAGCCCATTTGCTTCTCCAGCTCTCTTAGTACTAAAGAAGGATGGAAGCTGGAGGTTATGTGTTGATTACAGGAGGTTGAATGAGCTAACCATTAAGAACAAATTTCCTATTCCCATAATAGAGGAGTTGCTAGATGAATTACATGGCTCAAAATGGTTTTCCAAACTCGATCTCAGGTCTGGATATCACCAAATCAGGGTAGCACAGGAGGACATTCACAAAACTGCATTTAGAACACGCCATCGTCATTTTGAATTCAAGGTTATGCCTTTCGGATTGACCAATGCTCCTGCATCATTTCAGGCCCTTATGAATGAGGTTTTTGAACCCTATTTGAGGAAAAGTGTTCTTGTATTCTTTGATGACATTTTGGTTTATAGCAAGACCATGGAGGAACACCTTGAACATTTGCAACAGGTTCTAGACTTAATGATGCAACACAATTTGTTTGCCAAGTTGAGCAAATGCTCTTTTGCTCAGAATAGTATGGAATACTTAGGCCATATTATCTCAGAAGAAGGGGTGTCTGCTGCTAACAAGGTTCAAGCTATGGTGAATTGGCCTACTCCAAGGAATATTAAACAGCTTAGAGGCTTCTTAGGCCTCACTGGGTATTATAGGAGGTTTGTACAAGGCTATGGTGTGATTAGTAAGCCCTTGACTGCACTACTCAGGAAGAATGCCTTCAATTGGAATGATGAGGCTCAGAAGGCTTTTGATGAATTGAAGGTAGCTATGAGTACTACTCCAGTATTATCTATGCCTGACTTTGAAGAAACATTCATCATAGAGACTGATGCAAGTAATAAAGGGATAGGAGTTGTTCTAATGCAAAAGGGTAGACTTGTGGCTTATCTTAGTCAAGGATTAAACATCAAGAATCAGTCCTTGTCAACATATGAGAAGGAGCTACTGGCCATAGCTATGTCAGTGACTAAATGGAGACCTTATGTTCAAAGTAAGCATTTCATCATCAGGACAAACCAACAAAGTCTCGAGTACTTTATGGAGCAAAAAATCACTACCCTGATGCAACAGAAATGGCTTGCTAAATTAATGGGCTTGGATTATGAGATTGTGTATAAAAAGGGACTTGAAAATGGTGTTGCTGATGCACTGTCAAGAGTGGAAAGGGAGGAAAGCACACTCAATGCTATATCTACTGTAGTCCCTACTTGGTTGAATGAGGTCATAGAAAGTTATACTGGAAATGATAAAGTTAGAGGGTACATTGAAGTGGCAAAACATGGCCCTAATGCAGAAGGTTGGAGTTATGGACAAGGGTTACTCAAGAAGAAGGGCAGGTTGTTTGTTGGAAAAGGAGGAGATCTTAGAGAAAGGTTAATACAGAAGATGCATGCTTCCAGCTTTAGAGGACACTCAGGTAGATAAGACACTTACAAGAGAATCAAGCAATTCTTCTATTGGCCTGGGTTAAAGGGTAATGTACAGACATTTGTGCAAGAATGTGACAACTGCCAAAGGAACAAAGGGGAATCGGTGCTTAGCCCAGGACTTCTACAACCATTACCAGTTCCAGAACAAGCTTGGAATGACATTTCCATGGATTTTGTGGAAGGGTTACCAAAGTCAGAAGGAAAGGATATCATTTGGGTGATTGTAGACAGGTTCTCCAAGTATGGCCATTTTGTTGCACTTCAACACCCTATTTCAGCCTCCGAGTTAGATGAATATTTTATGGAGAACATTTATAAATTACATGGGATGCCAAGAAATATTGTAAGTGATAGGGACAAGTTGTTCTTAAGTGCTTTCTGGCAGGAATTATTCAAGAAGATGGGGACTAAGTTGAACCAGAGTACATCTTACCATCCCCAATCTGATGGGCAAACAGAAAGGCTCAATATGTGCTTGGAAGCTTATCTCAGAGCTATGACTGGTCAAAGGCCAAGGATGTGGAGTAAATGGCTTGCACTAGCTGAATGGTGGTATAACACTACCACCCAATCAGCTATTGGGATGTCCCCTTTTCAAGCATTATATGGTACAGAACCTAGGTTTGAAATGATACCTCACTTTGAAGAAGCTAAAGTGGCTGTTGTGGGAACTTGTTTCACGGAAAGGAAGGCCCTAGATGCAATCTTGAAGCAAAGCATTGAAGCTGCCCAGAACAGATACAAGTTATATGCTGACAAGAACAGGTCCGAGAGGGAGTTTCAAGTTGGTGATTGGGTCTTTCTTAAGCTGCAACCCTATAGACAACAATATGTGCAACTTAGAGTCAACCAGAAACTTGCTTCCAAATATTTTGGACCCTTTATGATTCTAGAGAAGATTGGAAAGGTGGCCTATAAACTTCAGATGCCTAGTGGTTCACAAATACACCTTGTATTCCATGTATCCTTATTAAAGAAGAAGATTGGGACCAAAGCTGTGAGTTCAACTACCTTACCACCTGTGGGAGCCAATGGACAACTGCAGCTTGAACCTATTGCTATTCTGGATAGGAGAATGATCAAGAGAGGTAACAAGGCTATTCCTCAAGTTTTTATATAGTGGTCCAATTCAGTTATAGAGGATGCAAGCTGGGAAGATGCAAGTGCTATTGATGAGAAATTTCCCTCTTTCCTTTCTCGAGGACAAGAAAGTTTTTAAGGGAAATGGAGTTGTAACGGCCATTTAACCAACAAGGGTATATCAGTCATTAGCCGGTCACTTATCACAAACGCTGTCGTTTGGAGAAACTAGTGAGAAGTTTGCCATAGAGATTCCCTTGGACACCTGTTAGGCTGTGATTGGTTCTAAGGATAAATCCGTTAGAGAGTTGTTGGTGAGACGGCATGGAAGGCGTATACATTGCACCTGAATGAAGGAGAGGGGTGTGGATGATTATTGTTTTTTTTCTTAGGAGTAGCTCTTATTCATTGATAGCCATGGTAGCAGTAATTAGCTAATTAGTTCCATTTCCATCGTTTTTTCTGAATACTCTGTTTTGGATCGATTCCTGAGTGATATTTCATACGAATTCTCTGTTTTATCCTTGAATTGAGTGTTGGCTATTACAAGCTCATGATTGACCATTTACAGGCCCTAGTACTTGAATGTAAATAATGGAAAGAGAAAGACGGCTGAAGTGGACAGAAAAAGACTGTATTGAATATTGATTTCTATGTATCTCAGGTATTGCATATATGCGTAATTGGTTACAAGTTGGACAAAAAGAAAAATAGAAACTTGTTACCATAAAAATTACAAAAAAAAAAAAAAAAAAAAAATTAAAAAGAGAGAGAGAGAGAAAACAAACTTTAATTCAGGAAAGCAGCTATCAACTCAACTCTATCTTCAAAAGAAATCAGAAAATCCTTCAAGTTTGATACCGCCATCACTGGATCACGCATCTCCCCTATCATTTTGTAACAGACTCACTCGCCTTCTGAGGTTCCGACCTCTCTTCTCTTTTCTTCTTCTCCCTGAGACCAAAACAATGGAAAAGAGTTTCCAACATTATTAACAAAGGAAAAAAGGAGAGAAACAAAAAACCCTGAGAAAATGAAATGAAGATAAACAAAAGACGTGTAATATAATATATCTCCACTAAATGTAGAATTACTACAAAAAAGATCGTCGGAGCTATAGAAATGTTAAAACAGTTCTATGGAATGAAGACTGGAAATGGAAGTAAAGATATAATTGAAGTGCACATTCATGCTGCTGTCGGGAGAAACAGGAACTCGTGAATTTCATCAAGATATGTATATAGCCAATCCCCATCTAAGGTGTATCTATCACCTTTTTTTTCAGTTACACTGCATGCATATAGAAAAGAAAAAAAAAACTTAGAAATGGCAATTGAAAGAATATATTTACCTGGCCACATATTCCTTCAAGAGCTCCTTTGATTGAACCAACTTAGAGAGAAGATTGCGATAAATATCAAGATCTCTGTCCACATTTCGTTTGGGTATATTCAATGCCGCACATAGCTGCATACGAAACAACAAACTTCATCATTCTACGTCATGAATATAGTCTACATGATTATCATTAATATTACAATATGGATAGTATTATTATTTAGGGATTTTTACTCCCCTCCCTTCTCAATACTGGTCTGCATTCAAATTAGTACTCCCTCCTTTCCAAATTAGACTTATACAGACAGCATAATCAGAAGTCAATTAAGTCCAATAAAAGCGCAAGAAACAAACTAACAGCAGAATGGGCAATCAACATCCCCCTACCAACTCTCCCCGTCTAATCCGGGCATCAAAGAGACTTTTAACTAGTTATGTTCAAAGCTAAATTCTTGACTATTCGATTTCTTCATCTAATGCCGAAGGACCGTAAATTTACATACCACCATCAGCTGAGTGGAATACTAACCTAAACAAACAACAGAATCAATATACTAAATTGATCTTAATCTAGAGTTAGTTCCATAAAAGTCGCATCATTATTTAATGATCTCAACAACTAGTTCCAGTGATGCCCATTACAACAAAATGATCTTAGTTAAAATTAACCTAAACTATTGCTCAAAGTTGACTCAAGTTAACAACCAAAAAAGTGGGACTATCTTTACGGGACGGAGGGAGTATTGATGATCTTTATTTAATGTGGATCACTAGAACTAGTAGTTGAGATCATTAAATAATGATGCGACTTGTTCTGGGTATTTTATGGGTACTCCTATGAATCATATTGTCCCACTTTGACTTTTATGATCAACTCAATTTAATTTTGACCATAATTTTATGAATATTTAGATATTCTTATGCAATTCTAAAAATTGTAATTGTTTAACCATTAGGAATACTATCAATAACAATTTTTAGAATTGCATAGAGATATCTAGATTTTCATAAAATTATGGTCAAAGTTGTCAAACCGGGACAAACTTCATGGGACGGAGTATAAAGAACAGTTGGATAGCAGGGGTATCAATTGTTACCTTAATCCTCTAAAGAGGAACCCAGATACACTTTTTTATACAAGCATAGTCCCCCATCCCCTTATCCGTAGTTATGTGATCACAGATATTTTGAAGCTTTCAAGTAGTTCAGAAATCTACAATCATAAATATATGAAAACTTGATACTCCTATTTGATCACTTAATAGGTTATGTGAGTTACCTTCTCTAGAACAGTAGGCTCAGTTGCATTCGACAACTCAAGAAGGCGAAAAAGACCAATGGCAAAGAATCGGCTGTAGCTAAAACTTCCCTTGCCCCCAGCTCTTTCTGCAATGTCTTTGAAAATGGCTTCAACTTCTCCATCCCTGGATGAAAAATCAACTAACGTGCTTGAAGTCTGAGCACGAGCCCACTCTTCCAACTTTTGTGCATCAGCCCTGAATACACATATTTGAAAATTTCAGTGTAAAGATAGAGACCTCAGCAATAGTTTAGCATCAAATGCCATACAGAATACTCAACAACCGAAAACCTTGGATGCATTACCTCAACTAATGTCGTATAAGAAAGTTAAAAATATACAGAAATATAGATCAAAGGTTTTTCACTGAGAGGCCAAGACGACCTGTCTTCAGGACCTTTTAAGCCAAGATTTATCTTCTCACCGGGTCCTATTAGAGAACTTAAAATTTATGAGGGATCAACTACCCAAATTAGGCACCAGAGGCGATCCATGTATGGAGGCTAGTGCAATATAAAGTATGAAAACAAGATCTATGATTCATAGGAGTACCCATAAAATACCCAAAACAAGTCACATCATTATTTAATGATCTCAACTACTAGTTCTAGTGATGTACATTACAATAAAGATCACCAATATTCCCTCCGTCCCGGAAAGTTAGTCCCACTTTTTTTTTTTTGTTAACTTGAGTCAACTTTGAGCAATAATTTAGGTTAATTTTAACTATCAATGAAATTCTAAAACGTGTTATTAATAGTATTTACAATGGTATATCAATAATAAGTTTTAGATTTTCATTAGCATAGTTAAAACTAGCCTAAATTATTGCTCAAACTTGATTCAAGTTAGAGCCCAAAAAGCTGGACCAACTTTCTGGGACGGAGGAGGTATATTTTAGAAGGCCTAGAGGAGAATTCAAAGTACAAAAGCAGAAGCAAAGAAGGAATGAGTTAAGGACCATAAAGACATGCCTGTATTGCTGTGGGTCCTCATTTAGTGCATTAATATATGCTTGGAAGATAGCTTCTCGGTCCTCATCACTTGGATACCCTTCCATAAGTTGATCATAGACAGTAACGAATCCAAGGGCAAAGACAGAATCATAACTATATGTCTTCTTGTATCTCATTAGGTGCTGTTGAACTATTAGCTCTTGCAGCACCGTGTTGTAGATGCTTGGTATCGGCCGCTTGTAAGCCTTCAGGAAATTCAATTTTGTCTCAGAGACAGTGGGCGGCCCTGAAAATAAATTGCAACAAATAATCAGCAAAGTAAGAACCCTCCATATTAATAAAAAAATATTATGTCTTTCGGACTTCGGCTAGCAGGTTTTTTTTATCCAAATAAATTTAATGGCCAAAACATTTAGCCTCGATATATCATGTATTTCATCATTCAGAAGATGGGGATAATACGCATCTCAAGACTAACCCCTTCAGTAATCACCTTTTTCACTACCAAGGTCATAAAAGAAACACACATGCACCTTCGGGAGCTAATGCAGCGGCTAGTAGCATTTACCAAATATCTAAGCCTCATGTACATTTGCAATGATATTAGGTTGAACATTAAAGGTACTAATGTGTATGTACAATTAAAAGCTTATAAAGTTATATGTCAACTTCCTTGATTTACATGTAAAACATAAAATTGACATCATTTTGCATTGGAGATAGTATAAGTTTTCATGTTATAGTACCTGCATTTAGTCTTGAACAGGTCACTATCAAGGAACCATAATAGGAGTTGGCTTCTAGGGCACCAAAATTTTGGAATAAACAAGTATTCTTGGCCTTTCTACCCCTCAATAGGGATTTTGTGAAAGCAAAAACCATTGTTGAAAGAGGTCTGCTTTTAACTCAGTCAGACAGATCTTTGATGGGTACCGCACTTTCATACTTTATATAGGGGCTTTATTTTTAGACCAATAACTAGATAATCTTGATTAACTATTAATAATGGCACACATGTCACCCACCCCCATTCCTCCAAAATAATACTCGGTTCATCCCGTAAAGATGTTGCCATTTTTTCTTGTCCCAAAAAGATAGTCTCATTTCAAAATTGTTAGGTTAAAATCATTGATCTTCAAAAGCCAAAATTGTTAGGTTTTTCTCTTAATAGTTAACCTTATTCACTTCCACAAATTTATCTTAAATAAGTCTACATCTATCTATCTAACTCATATATATAAGGGCCTAAATCTAAACAACCTGAATTAAATCAAAGATTGAGCAAAGAATGCTAAAAGAAACATGAAAATAGAGTAGAAAGAGATGAAGGAGTAACATTATAATTCTAGATCGACTGGATGTTATGGACAGGTTCAAAAAAAAATGTAAAGGAACAAAAGAGTATTGTTAGCAGCCTAATTGGCCGTGTTATGAATCACAAATATGACACCTTTTTTTTTAATCATGATGCGATTCGAACTCTTGACGTCATCTCTGTGATTCAGAGCAACGACCAATTGTGCTACAAACGCAACTCTGCTAAAATTACAAGTTTAAAGTTCATATTGTTTCTTAAAAGGAAACTGAATTAAAATATAAGATGTAGATAAAGTTCCATACCCAAGTACGCAAATTTAAGATTACATATGCATACAACAAAAAGTGAAAGTACATAAGATTATGGAAATAATTTTATTAATAATGACAAGACTTTACTGGATGGTAGATAAACTAAATGTCCAGCTGTAGCTCCTCTCTGAAAACAGATCTAGCTCTACCCATTACATTGGCAACTATTATCCCCATAGACACCTTTATCGTAAAAACAATGTAAATGTAAGGAAACAAAAGAGTATTGTTAGTAACCTAATTGGTCGTGTTGTGAATCACAAACATGACATCTTGTTTTGATCATGATGCAATTTGAACTCTCAACCTCATCTATGTGATTCAGACCAACGACCAATTGTGCTACACACGCGACTCTACTCAAATTACAAGTTTAAAAGTTAATATTGTTTCTTAAAAGGAAACTGAATTAAAATATAAGATGCAGATAAAGTTCCATACCCTTGTAAGAAATTTTAATATTACAGATGCATACAAACAAAAAGTGAAAGTACATAAGATTACGGAAATATTCATTTATAATGACGAGACTTCATTGGATGGTAGATAAACATAGGAGTGAATATATATACACACACACGCGCGCACACATAAGAAAAGAGAGTTAATATATTCTTAGATTATTTTCCATACATTTTTATCACTCCCTACTTCCTCTCAATAAAAACTAAATGTCAAGCTGCAGCTCCTCTCTGCAAACAGATCTAGCTCTACCAGGGTCACCCAGTATCGACCTGCGAGCCATGTATTTTACAATAGAGCCATGTCTTTTGCCATGTTACTAGCAATAGCCCTATTTTCTGCCAAAGTCGTTCCTTGCCTGGGTGATTTTCATTTTCTCCTAATAGTTAACTTTTTTTCACTTTCACAACTTCAGTCTTTTCGTGCCTGAGTAATTTTTCATTTTCTCCTAATTTTTGAATTGTATCTTGGTTGATTAATTGTCCAGGTTAGCTATCTTTATCGATTATTTGGTCAGATATGTTTCCTCTTATTCACAATGGATCGTATTTGAAATTTCTGCCATTGGCACATATTAGATAAAACACTAAGAGCTTCTTACGTATGCAATAATGGTCTTTCCTTTGCATGATGTTTTAGTGCAAATTTCCCCTTGATAGTGCAAATAGTACGGAAAGAAATCACAAATCATTCATACCAAACAAGCCGTAAAGATTTCACAAAGATCTTTTTTGATATTTGTAATGTTCTCACTTCTCACCATACTAGACCCACGAAACTATTAACTACCGCAAGACATCAAGCAGCATAGGTTCTCTGTGTGTGTCAGGAGAAATTCGGCGCCAGTATGCCACAATGTACATATTCTCATTCAATCAATTAACAGAAATATTTATTGCAAAAAATCAATTAGGGTCGAATTAAAAGTCAGATTCTCTTTATCCATATGTCTCTCTCTACAATGCAATATTTGCTGAATTAAAGAACATTAGTTCCCCAAATGAAAACCACACTCTTTCAGTAGATCAATAAAAAAGATGTCAAATATTCAGTTATGATGACTTTATTCCTAATTATTTCATAAAATTGATAGACTCACTGTGTTAACTTTAGTTAGAGAAAATGCATCATAAATTTAGTAACCAAACAGAACACCATAAGCTAAAACATACCTTCAAAGGAGTAACAATATAATTTCAGATGGACCGGATATTATGGACAGGTACAAAAAATAAAATAATGCAAATGTAAAGCAAAAGAGTATTGTTAGTAACCTAATTGGCCGTGTTATGAATCACAAACATGACATCTTTTTTTATCATGATGCGATTCGAACTCTTGACGTCATCTCTGTGATTCAGAGCAATGACCAATTGTGCTACAAACGCAACTCTGCTCAAATTACAAGTTTAAAGTTCATATTGTTTCTTTAAAGGAAACTGAATTAAAATATAAGATGTAGATAAAGTTCCATACCCAAGTCACAAATTTAAGATGACATATGCATACAAACAAAAAGTGAAAGCATAAAAGTTTATGGAAATAATTTTATAAATAATGACAAGACTTTACTGGATGGTAGATAAACTAAATGTCCAGCTGTGGCTCCTTTCTAAAAACAGATCTAGCTCTACCCATTACATTGCCAAGTATTATCCCCATAGAAACCTTTAGCATTAAAAATGTCGTTGGGGGAGAGGGTCACCCAGTATCGACCAGCAAGCTGTCTTTACCATTTTATTTTGCAATAGCCCTATTTTGCCAAAGTCGTTCCCTGCCTGACTTTTTTTTTTCAGTTTCTCTAAAATAAGCCTACATTTATCTACCTCGGTTCAATATACATACATATACACACACACACACACACACACACACACATATATAAGCGCCTGAAACCAAACAACCTGAATTATTTCATTGATTAGAGTGCTATAAGAAACTAGAACATTGAGTAGAAAGAGACCAAGGAGTAACATTATAATTTCAAATGGACTGGATATTATGGACAGGAACAAAAAAAAAATGTAAGGAAACAAAAGTGTATTGTTAGTAACCTAATTGGCCGTGTTGTGAATCACAAACATGACATCTTGTTTTGATCATGATGCAATTGGAAATCTCGACGTCGCCTATGTGATTCAGACCACGACAAATTGTGCTACACATGCAGCTATACTCATATTGCAAGTTCAAAAGTTAATAGTTTCATAAAAGGAAACTGAATTAAAATATAAGATGCATATAAAGTTCCATACCGTAGCAAGAAAAGTTAAGAATACATATTCATACAAACGCTTTGTCAAAGCATATAAGATTATGGAAATAATTTATTAAATAATGACAAGACTTTACTAGATGGTAGATAAACTTAAGAGTGAATATAAGAAAGTAGAGTTAATAAACTAAATTTCAAGCTGCAGCTCTTCGCTGAAAATAGATCTAGCTCTACACATTAGATACCCAAGTATTATCCCCATAGAAACCTCTGGTATCAAAAATGTTTTTGGGGGAGAGGGTCACCCAAGATCAACCTGCGAGCCATGTCTTTTACCATTTTACTATGCAATAGCCCTATTTTCTGTCAAGGTCGTTTCCTGCCTAACTATTTTTCATTTTCTCCCAACCGTTCACTTTTTACACTTTCACAACTTCAGTCCGATAAGCCTACACTTATATAGCTCAAATCAGCATGTATATTTGAATTGTATCTTGGTTGATTAATTGGCCAGGTTAGCTATCTTAGTTGATAATTTGGTCTGATATGTTTCCTCTTATTCCCTATGGATCCTATTTGAAATTTCTGCCATTGGCATATATTCGATAGATAAAACACTAAATGCTTTTTAGGTACGCAATAATGGTCATTCACTTCCATGATGTTCTAATGCAAATTTCATTCCTTGATCGTGCAAATAGTATGGAAAGAAATCACAACTCATCCAATACCAAACAAGCAGTAAAGATTTCACAGAGATCTTTGATATTTGTAATGTTCTCACTTCTCACCATACATCTTGTTTTGATCATGATGTGATTCGAACTCTCAACGTCATCTATGAGATTCAGATCAACGACCAATTGTGCTACACACGCAACTCTGCTCAAATTACATGTTTAAAAGTTAATATTGTTTCATAAACGGAACCTGAATTAAAATATAAGATGTAGATAAAGTTCCCTACCCAAGTAAGAAGATTTAAGATTACATATGCATACAAACAAAAAGTGAAAGTATATAAGATTATGGAAATAATTTTATTTATAGTGGCAATACTTCATTAGATGGTAGACAAATTTAGAAGTGAATATATATATATATATATATATATATATATATATATATATATATATATATATATATATATATATATATATATATATATATACACACAAAAAAAAAAAAAAAAACACAAGAAATAAGAGTTAATATATTCTTAGATGTTTTTTCCATACAATTTTATCACTCCCTGCTTCCTCTCAATAAACTAAATGTCAAGCTGCATCTCCTCTCTGAAAACATCTAGCTCTACCAGGATCACCCAGTATCGACCTGCGAGCCATGTCTTTTACCATAGAGCCTATAAGAATAATAACAAGAATATAGTGTATATAGTTTGTTATTTAATTTATAGAGATAGTATATATCAATAGAGATTCAAATCTTGTATAGTTTAGGAAGATAATATTTGCATCACAATAGTAGATTACCTCTCATTGTAACCCTAGGTAGATTAGTCTAGAACATTCTCTCTTGTACTATATATTGCTACTTTGTGAATAATAAAACTTGAGTTATTTATATCAACTCTCTCTCTCTCTCTCTCATATATGAATTGAGTTTGTCTGACCATCCTTTACTCTATTATGTTATCAGAGTCATAATGGTCTTTCTCTGCCAAAACTCGCGGCAAAACCCTAAGCCGCCCCACCCTAACACCACCACCCACTTTCGCCTCTCCACCTCCCACACCACCATCGACACAACTAATGATCGAAACCCCTACTCTCTATTCTCCTCATTCAATGCGGCAGAACCCTAACCGACGCCCCACCCTAACATCACCACTTACTTCGCCTCTCATTCTCCCACACCACCGTCGGCTCAACCCCTTGGCCGAAACTCCTCCTTCTCCGACCTACATCTCCAAAATACAACTCTCAGCAAAACCCTTCTCGTCGAAATCCCTTACTTCCTCCACCCACCATCAAAACTCTTTCCTCCTCCCACATCACCCTTGGCTCAACCACCCTTAGCTGAAACCCCTTCACACACACTCACCACACAAACTCCTTCTCTCCTCCTCCACCATCCAAACATCACCAATAAAATCCACGGCCAACCCCCCTGCCGTGTACAACTAACCCTATAAGGCCGCCACCACCCTTCTCAAATAGGCGAATCTCACCAACCCTATTCGCCCCTCTTTCTCCAACATCCTTCTCCGCCAAGAAAACCACCAATCTTCTACAACCCACCCCTCCTAAAGTCTCTCGCTGCATATATCTAAACGACAACACCCTCAGCATATACCCAATAGCCGAAACTTATATTCTCCTTTTCTCTAAAAAAAATGAGCAAAACCTAATTGCCATCTCACCCTACACCACAAGTCTTCCGTCGTCTCCAACCCCCTTCTATGCCAAACACCGCCCCACTTCGTACTCTACCATGTATAGATCTTCTCCACCCAAAGCACTACCACCATTAGCCTCTTATGGCATTCACCCGGTGCTCAGCACCCTCGGCACAACCCAATAACCGAAAACCACCGCCTCTAATGATAACGTCCCTAATTGTAGCTCCACCCTAAACCCAAAACTCGGTTGCGCTGCCCCACCCAAGCACTACCGCCACTGGCCACCTTTGGCCTCAACCCGAGGTGCACCAACATGACATCTTGTTTTGATCATGATGCAATTCGAACTCTCGACGTCATCAATGTGATTCAGACCAACGACCAATTGTGCTACACACGCAACTCTGCTCAAATTACAGATTAAAAGTTAATATTGTTTCATAAACGGAAACCGAATTAAAATATAAGATGTAAATAAAGTTCCATATCCAGGTACGAAAATTTAAGATTACATACACATATATATATGCACAGAAACACACACATAAGAAAAGAAAGTTAATATGTTCTTTTACCACTCCCTACTTCCTCTCAATAAAAACTAAATGTCAAGCTGCAGCTCGTCTCTGAAAACACATCTAGCTCTACCAAGGTCACACAGTATCAACCTGCGAGCCATGTCGTTTACCATAGAGCCATGTCTTTTACCATTTTACTATGCAATAGCCATATTTTCCTTCCAAAGTGGTTCCCTGCCTGACTGATTTTTCATTTTCTCCTAATAGTTAACTTTTTTTTTCACTTTCACAACTTCAGACGTTCCCTGCCTGACCGATTATTCATTTTTCCTAATATTTGAATGTA
The DNA here is from genome assembly GCA_022495995.1 of Adenophora triphylla var. japonica. Taxonomy (NCBI): domain Eukaryota; kingdom Viridiplantae; phylum Streptophyta; class Magnoliopsida; order Asterales; family Campanulaceae; genus Adenophora; species Adenophora triphylla. The sequence goes on from JAFEMH010007883.1 coordinate 28,229, forward strand.
TCTTGGCTGATTAATTGGCCAGGTTAGCTATCTTAGTTGATTATTTGGTCAGATATGTTTCCTCTTATTCGCAATGGATCATATTTGAAATTTCTTCCATTGACACATAAGTATTAGATTGATAAGAAAAAAACTAAATGCTTGTTACGTACTCCCTCCGTCCCACTATAGTTGACACCCAAGGGGTGGGTTCAAAAACCAAGGAAAAAGAATAAAATAAAAAAAATGTGTGGTGGAAAATGAAGAGAGAGAATGAGTGGGGTAAATAGTAGTGTTGGTTGAATAAATATGTGGTAGAAAATGAAGAGAGAGAATGAGTGGTGGGGTAGAGTGAATATAAAAATATAAAAACTTGGTTATTTTTGGAAGGTGTCAAGTATAGTGGGACGACCCAAAATGGAAAGAAGTGTCAAGTATAGTGGGACGGAGGGAGTATACAATAATGGTCTTTCCCTTACATGATGTTTTAGTGCAAATTTCATTCCTTGATAGTGCAAATAGTACGGAAAGGAATCACAATCATTCATACCAAACATGAAGTCAAGATTTCACAAAGATCTTCTTTAATGTTTGTAATGTTCTCATTTCTCACCATACTAGCTCTACAGAACCATTAACCACTTCAAGACATCAAGCAGAATATTTTCTTTATGTGTGTGAGGAGAAATTCAGCCAGTATGTCACAATGTACTTACTCCTCGTTCAATCGATTAACAAACATATTTACTGAAAAAATCAATTAGGTTTGAAAAAAAAAAGTCAGATTCTCTTTCTCCTTCCGTCTTTCTCTCTACTTTGTAATACTCCCTCATTCCCATAATAGATGTCGCGTTTGACTTGTCAACATATTTAAGAGATGTACTTTAATGTTTGCACATTGCTTATACAATTGTGAAATTGCACTAAGACACTTTCCTTTTTAAGAAGGGTTAATTGCAATTTAGGGCCTGAAGTCGAGGGGGTGGTCTCGAAATGGGGCCCCATGCCTAAATTTTGTCAATTCAGGGCTCAATATCTAAGCTTTTCGTCAATTAAGGGCTTTTTGACGGATTTTGTTAGAAAGGTCAGTTAAGTGACATGTGCCACGCATGTGCTGGACAAGTTGGACTAAATTGAAATGCAAATTAGTTATTAAGGACTGAAATGTAAATTTTTAAAAATTGATGACCGTTACAAAATATTTTTTTAAAAAATAATATTTTTTTGAAAATATAATATATTGTGAAAAGCTGTAATTTCTTTTATAATTTTTAAAATATGTTAAAATAAATGTTATAAATATAAAAAAATTTGTATTTTTAAAGAAAATAGTATTTTTTTTAAAAAAAAATTAATTAATTTTTAACGTAAATCTTGTAAAATAAATGTTATAAATAAAAAAAAATTGTATTTTTAAAGAAAATAGTAGTTTTAAAACAAAATTAATTAATTTTTAACGTAAATCTTGTAATCTTTTTTTTTTAAAAAAAATAAAAGTAAAAAATGTATTTTTAAAAAATACAAATTTTGATATATAATGTATTTTATTTTTTTTCAATTTAAATAAATAAATAAATATTTTTCTATAAATATTAATTATTTACAATTTTTTTATATTTAACATAAAAAAATAAAAACAAAGTTGTATTTTTTTAAAAAATACTACAATTTATGTGAAAATTTTATATTTTAGAAAAAAATACATAAATCATAAACAATTTATTTTTAAAAATTAGTAAAAAATGGTATTTTACAATTTTTTAAATAAAATTTTCCCTCCACCTCCCCAGTACTCGTAAACACCACCGCATCCAACCCACCACTCCTCTCCACCACCGCCTCCGTGCACCACGGCCCCAACCACTGCGTCTCATAACCGTCCACTCTCACCGCCGCCCATCCTTTCAATCCAAGGTCTCGAATAAAATCGGGAACCACCGGTGGCTCTTCTAATCCAACTACCAACGGAACTGGACACATAATTCTCCTCCCGTTTTCGCTTCCAAGCGCCTCCACCATACCCGGCAGCGTCTCTATTGGCGGAACTAAAACCCTGATTCTCGCAAAATTAGTACAGATTTTCTCGATGAAAGAATCATTCAGAAGTTCGGAATCCTTTCCAAGGGCGGCGATTGTAAATTCATGTGATGTCGGCGCGAGAGGTGGGGATTTAATCTCAGTTACGGCTTCTAAGAATCCTAAAATTCCTGCTCTTGATGTGAAGGCAATAATTGCAGAGAAATCTTCAATGGGGGATTGGGTATTGGGCTGGAGGTATTGTTGGAGAGAAGATTTGGTTTTGGGGGTGGATTGAACGGAGACGGTGGGACACCATAGTGGGGTCCAGTTTTTGAGGTGGATAAGGTATTTATTTTTTAAAAAAAAATATTACAAGATTTACGTTAATAATTAATTAATTTTAAAAAAATACTATTTTCTTTAAAAATACAATTTTTTTTTATATTTATAAAATTTATTTTACATATTTTAAAAATTATAAAAAAAAATTACAGCTTTTCACAATATATTATATTTTCAAAAAAAATATTATTTTTTAAAAAATAGTATTTTGTAACGGTCATCAATTTTTAAAAATTTACATTTCAGTCCTTAATAACTAATTTGCATTTCAATTTAGTCCAACGTGTCCAGCACATGCGTGACACATGTCACTTAACTGACTTTTCTAACAAAATCCGTCAAAAAGCCCTTAATTGACGAAAAGTTTAGATATTGAGCCCTGAATTGACAAAATTTAGACATGGGGCCCGTTTCGAGACCACCCCCTCGGCTTCAGGCCATAAATTGTAATTTGCCCTTTTAAGAAATGTAACATTTATTTCTGGACAACAAAAAACGAATTTACTATGGGACAGGGGGAGTATTTCCCAAATTCATGAACATTAGTTCCCTAAATGAAAACCATAACTCTTTCATTAGATAAATAAAAGAACTGTCAAATATTCACTGATAATGAATTTATTCATAATTAGTTCATAGAATTGATAGACTTACTTTAGGTTTTTTTAAAAAATGCATCATCAATTTAGCAACTGAACAGAACACCATAAACTAAAAAATACCCTCAAATTCTAATGACATAATTCACCAACAGAAAAATAAATTATGTTAATTTGAACAAAACCTTACCTGATGAAGAAGCGGCGCAATGAACGACTAAACTAGGAGTAGAACTGGAAGATCGAACACCAAGAGAATCGGAAAAGATGTTAGAACGGAGACGAAACGCACAGAAATCGGAGCCAAAAGACCGAGCCGATGAGAAAGTTACTTTTCTCTCAGTTGATTGGGCTCTTGCGGAGAACGATAGGGAAGTTACAGCCGCCATAGGGCGAGAAAGTGGCTTTGAAGAATCCCGGTATTTTTTTGTTTTACGAACTGATTTGGTGGTTGTTGGATAGATTAGATGAGGAGAATAGACATCGGTTGAGGGCAATATTTTCTCGGGAAAATGGGAAGAGAAAGTGGGGGAAAGTTGTGAGTGAGGTTGGAAATTGGAAGCTTATCCTGGAAATGAAATGTCTGTAATCTTAACATGTAGCCAATAAGAATTTGACACGTAGGTTTGGCTTGAAGATGACCTCTAGGACTCATATGAATCTAGTTTTAGGTTTGGTTTGAAGATGACCTCTAGGACTCATATGAATCTAGTTTTTTCTTTCTGAAAATTTTGAGAAAAACTAGTTTCTCCAAATATTATAAAAAGTTTTTTTTTTTTCAAAAAAAAAATTTATACGTGTCTTTGTTTCGATTTTTAAAACAAAACTTTTTATAATATTTAGAGAGAAACTAGTTTCCCCAGAATCTACTCTTTTTCTTTATGGGTGTTAAATTGTGTTTGATGGTTCAATTTTATTAACTTGGGGTAGAAAGTTAGCGATGTTAGTTATTTATGTATTTTTTTTAGCAAATTTCTAATAAAAATCAGTTAAATTATATTTGACTTGTACGTGTGACTTAATTAAAATTATTTTGATTTTCTTGTTTGAAATTTTATGTTATTTTTCACATAGTCCGGTCACCCTACTTTCCACCAATGTCCATTCTTTCTCCACCCAATCCAACTACCGCTCCAAACCCTCACTTCATTCCTTCCTAGTAACGCATACCTCCCAACTCCTCGCCCTGCTACATCCACCTTCATTTAGGCATTCCCGCCCCTCCGCCTACGCTTGGAGTCATAGCAATTCCCTCTTTGCTCATATTTTATGTATTCTTCCCGGATTTCAATGAAATTGAGATGGATTCACAGGGCCGGCCCAATGCCTAGGCAAGTGAGGCCTGGGCCTTGGGCCCCCTAATTTTGACAATTTTTTGGGGCCCCAAAATGAGGGACTTAGTGTTAAATATCATGAAGTGAGGGGCCTCATTGAAAAATTATACTCAACCGTCAATCCACCCACCCAGAATTCTCACGAGCACAAAGAAGAGGCGAAACGAAGAGACGCTGAGACCGAATTGCGATCGGAATTGCGATCGGAATTGCGATCGCCGATCGAAGCCACCACCAGCCACCGCCGTCCGCCGCACCAAGGTATATCGATTCTCTGATTCTCTCCCTTCATCGACAGTCGACTTTTCCTCTCGCCTACATTGTGTGTATATTTTTGTTTGGCATTAGATTTGTTGGAATATTTTTTGTGGGATCTTGTGGACGGACAACATAAGAACACTGGGCTTCGTGGGTTTAGATTTCATCTGGTTTGGTTTCAGGGAGAGCCTAGTTTTACTCTGGAACATTGAGTTTAAGTCTATTTTCACCTAGTATCTGGTTTTTCTTTGCAACCATTTAAATGTAAGAATCTACCGATTAAAAAAGTATTTTTAATATGTAAAAAAAATGTTTCTCTTATTAAGAAAGTTCTGTTTTTTAAGCCACTTGCAAATGATGCTGTCTAAAAAGTTTCAGCTATAATCCTTGCTAGGCAATATTTTCCAACATTTAAGTCAGTTTTTGATGACTTCCTCTCTGTTTTTGTGATTCTTTTGAATTTAGGCTCCTCAAATTCATGAATCTTGTATTTTGGTTAAATGGAGAAATTTACTTCAATTTTGGGCTCTAGGATTTGAGAATTTCATCCATTTCAATTCATGAATATGTTCTTGAACCCCAATCTTGATTATTGAACTTCCCCTGTCATTTCTTGCATCAGTCCAATTTAGTTAATTTAGTAAATATGTCGTATGATATCTTTTAAGTTTGTAATTTTTTCTTAATTTAAAAAAATAGAAGAAATTGTATTAGAAACTGAAAGGCCCCTCCAAAATTACCGGCCTAGGGCCCCGAATATCACAGGGCCGGCCATGTGGATTCAATAGATTTCAGGCTATTGTAAGTCTTCTTCTTTGGTAGCGATGGAGGATGTGCAAAACCCATTATAAGAATAAAATACTTCGCAAGATTTCGTCTGATTCCATTAGTCAAAAGTCGATGTTTTAGAGCTATTACACCGCCCCTCTTCTCTCTATATATGAATGGTTCATATCTGCTTTTTTTTTTCATTTTTAATTTGAATTTTAGTCATGCTTAAATTTTAGATTTTGATGGAGACTTGTCAAATTATTTTGGCTTTCAGTAGTTGACTTATTTGATGATGTAAATTTCTATCAATTTGACTGCAAATGAATTGGACGAGCCTACTAGCATTTGCTTAAATCATTCACAGTTGCTAATACTTGGAATTAAAATTTTGTGTGGTGGAATCATCCATGTATGTAACGAAAAATAGAGAGATTCAATTGTTGTGAAATTGGGGGGATCACCGCATCCACTAGCCCATACTAGCAGTCATCAACATGGAGAAAATAAATCAACACCTGATAATACGAAAGAACAAGAACAAGAACACCGATAATTTGTTAACCCGGTTCATTCACCAACTCGTGAACTACATCCGGAGGCACCAAGCCAGGACATCACTATAATAATATATGAAGGATTACAACTTTACATATGCACTCACACAGATCTAGCATAGTAACTCTCCATGAGCAATCTCTCATATACATTATCTCACCTCCCCAAGAACGCACAAAATAACACAGTCATAGCCGGGTTGTAGGATCGCCCCCATGGCTCTCCCCAGGCCCCGGCCCCCTCCTAGATACTATTTTGTGGCTCTCCTTGATATCCTAACTTTTCCCCTCTTTTGGTACAAATAATATGGTGGTAATCACAATATATTTATAGGGATACAAAATCTATTCCTAATCAAAACCTGATTCACCCGGAGTCCTTGACATGGAAGGAGTATCACATAAATTAGGAATACTAATTTGTTACCAAATTAATTCCTTTCCAAAGTCTCCTTACACGCCACTTGCAGAGAATTCGTCCGTCACAAGCGCGGTCGCGCAGCACCCCCAGCGCGGCCGCCCTCATCGACCGAGACTTCTTCACCATCGTCCGACCTCTCAGCGCGGTCGCCCTCCACCACGAGCGCGGCCGCCCTCCTCAACAGTCAGCCCCGAATTTCTGCTCCTCCATGGTTTTGATCCTCTCCTTGGTTTTAACTCCAATCCCAACATCAATGTAGGCCTAAAGGGATAGGGGGCAGAGAGGAGGGTAGATGTGAGTGGATACTAAGGATACTTGAAAACTCAAATTTGCGGACTAGGGTAGAGCGGAACTAGTATTGGGTTAAGGGAGCGTCAGATGAGAGAATGATCAATGGGAGTGGTGGAATAAGGAGCACCAGAGAGAGGAAGTGCTAGAGCGGTGGCAGTGAGCTGGGAGAAAGGACAGGGCAGCATTTTCACAGCTTTAATAACTTGTTCCGACCAAAATAATCTCAGTTAAAGTCACTCGTACAAGGCACGTATGATTTAACTATTTTGTTAGCAATTTCACAAAAAAAAATATAATAAATAAATAAATAAAAACTAAAATAAAATAAAATTTTCCTAACGGATAAACACTGTCAACTTTGGACCCTAAATCGACAAAATTGAAAAATTAGACCCCGATTAACACACCTCCCCTAAAATTTGGATTCTAATTTGTCATGTTCCCATTGGAATTTGGAAATAGAGCAAATAACATAAAAATCCCCTATAATTTCCCTTTGTGCGGATAACCCCCTTTGTTTTTATATTAGGCACATAAACTCCTTATTCTTTGAATATGTTGCAAACATCTAAAATCTTACATAAAACTCATTGTTATTTATCCATGTGTGGTTCATGCTTGTGATATTATAAAGATTTGTTTACCCAATTACAGTTTAACAATCTAAAATTAAGTGTGTACCACAAAAACTATTGTTTGGATGATAAGAATTGATATTTGCAGCATTTTTCAAAAATATATGGGTTTATTTGCCAATGTAGAATGAGAGGGGGAGTCATCCGCACAATGGAGATATAACTAGAGTGGTTTTTTCTTTTTGTCCTTTAATAAATTATTGGGAAAATAATAAATTATGATACAAAGTTTAAGGTGTTTTGCCAATCGGGATATGTTGTTCTAATTTTGTCAATATAGTGTTCAAAGTCAACAACGTTAATTGATTAGGGATTTTTGGACGGAATTATAGACAAAATAATAAATTTAGGGTCCAAAGTTTAGGGGGTATATGTGTCAATCGGGATCTGTCTTAACAATTTTTTCTAACAATTTCGTCAATAAAATCCTAATTGATTAACATTCTTAACTTTGGAATCTAAATTGATAAAATTGAAACATCATGCACGAATTGGCACACCCCCTAAACTTTGAACCCTAAATTATCATTTGTACTAAATTAGACTAGAAAATCGTAAAATAAAAAATAAACAATTAGAAAAGCTCACAAAAATCCATATTTTTTTAAGCTCAGGAAAAACCATTTTAGAATTCGATGGGTCTTGCGCCACACCGTTTTCGCATTGAAGATTTAATCGTCCATGGAGGGCCATCCACCACACCATTTGTCTCCCTGACAATCACATCGCCAATAGTCTCTGTTGTTGACGTTATTGTTGCTAGATTTACGAGAGGTTGATCGATTTCATCGTAATTGATTTAAGATGAAGACTATGATGATCCTTCAGCTTCCACCTCCTCTATGTGGTGGTTGTTAGTGAGATGATAATGATCAATGTCGATTTCTTCTACATTTGGGGATGAGATGGGTTAGAATTAGGATTAGGATTTATATAGGGTTTTGAATTCGTCTACTCTTAGTTTTATGTTTATGTTGGATTAATCCACAATATAAGGAAATGATTGTTTTTCAAGGAGAGAAAGAAATGCTTGTGTTAGTGTTATGTAGCGTCACCGGTAGTGTTACGAAGTGCACATGATTAAGTGTCGGTGCACGTATAAATGAGTGTAAATGTTATGTAAAAAGTGTCAGAAGTTGTGTTAGAGAGTGCAAGTGCACATGTATTTGAATATCAGTGCACATATAAAAGAGTGTCAATGTTATAGAAAAAATGTGAGTGTGCATGTAGTGTGCGTGTAAAAGAGTGTCGTTGTCGGTGTAAAAGAGTGACAGTGAATAAGTGTTTAAGTGCCATCTTTTACACTAACACTGACACATTTTTACATTAATATTTTTTTACACTAACACTGACACTATTTTACATCAACAATTACACTATTTTACACCAACACTAGTACTCATTAACACATGCACTGCATTTTTTACACTAACAATGACACTTATTAACACATACACTGACACTCAAATAAACATGCGCACTCGCACCATTTTACACTAACACTGACATTTTTTTACATTAATGCTCCGTTTGTTTCGACGTAAAACATTTTCCGGAAAACGTTTTCCGAAAAATATTTTCCTGTAAAATGTTTTACGGAGGTAGGGCGTAAAATGTTTTACGGAGGAAGGGTGTAAAATGTTTTCGGGTGTTTGGTAAGAAAAATGTTTTTCGAAAGGGCGTAAAATATTTTATTAAAAAAATTTTTTTAATAATTTTTTGTAACCACCCCACCCACCCCCGCCTATCCCACCCCACCAACCCACCCCCACCCACCCCCCTACCCCAACCCCAAATTTTTTTTTTGTAGCCGCCCCACCCACCCCCTGCCTACCCCCCACCCCAATTTTTTTTTGTAACCGCCCCACCCACCCACCTCCTACCCCACCCCCACTTCAATTTTTTTTGTAGCCGCACCCACCCTGCCTACCCCACCCCACCCCACTCACCCCCTGCATACCCCACCCCACCCAAAAAAAAAAAATTAATCATTTTTTTACAAAAAAAAAAAAATTGGGGGGGGTGGGGTGGAGTTGGGGAGGGGTAGGTAGGGGGTGGGTGAGTGGGGCGGTTACAAAAAAAAAAAATTTGGGGGGGTGGGTGGGGTAGGTAGGGGGTGGGTGGGTGGGGCGGTTACAAAAAAAAAATTGGGGTGGGGGTGGGTGGGGCGGTTACAAAAAAAAATAATTAAAAAATTTGAGGGGGGGGGGGTGGGGTAGCAGGGGTAGGGGTAGGGGTGATTTATTTATTTATTTATTTTTAATTATTATTATTATGTTGTACCTTGTGAAATATGAGTTGTACATGAGGGGCACCATTTTTCGAAAAATGTTTTACTTAGGACAAGGTCAGTAAGTCGTTTTACTTAGGAATTAGGAAGGGCGTAAATGTTTTCCGGAAAACAACCAAACAGCGGAAAACGAGTTATTTTTCGGAAAACATTTTTCGGGGGCTCAACCAAACGGCGTAAAATGAGTTATTTTACGAAAACAAGTTATTTTACGCCCAAACGAACGGAGCCTAACACTAACACTTATTAACATATGCGCTGACACTCGAACACACATGCACACTAAAACTCTTTTACACTAACACTTACACTCATTTAAACTAATGTTATTTTACACGTATACTGACACTCAATAAAATATCCATGTCTTGTCAATTTTTTAACCCTGACATTTTTAACACACGCACAGACACTATTAAATACTAATATTGACACTCAAAAATACCAACACTAACCCTCAAAACCATCAATATCAACATTTAAAAACTCCAAAATTTCTTTATAATGCACAAGCTTCAAATTTCTTTTTGTCAATAGATATCGTCTACAACAAATACGTAGACAATTGAGCAGTGAAGTGTTTTATGATCCTTCCTTGCATTCAGGTGAAAGTAGCAAAACAAAGCTCAATATTTTGAGTTAGAGAGACATGAAATTGGTTGGGTAGTCTGGAATCTGGTTAAGGAATTCGGGATGATAATGAGTCGATCTCTGAAGAAACACGTTTCTCCATAACTTATGGAGAAACGTGTTCTGGATATCTAGAAAAAAAATTTGGGGCCAAGGTCAAATTCTACATTTCTGAATATCACTTTCATAAGGTTCTGGATATCCAGAACATTGAATATTGATATCGAGAAGCCTTGAGACGGATATCCAGAAAAAAAAATTTGAAGCCAAATCCAAGGCCAAGACCAAATTTATGATTCTGGATATCACTTTCATAAGGTTCTGGATGTCCAGAACATTGAATAGTGATATCCGGAAGCTTTGGAAAGGATATCCAGAAAAAAAAGATTTGGGGCAAAAGCCAAGGCCAAGGTCAAATTTCTGATTCTGGATATCACTTTCATAAGGTTCTGGATATCCAAAAGCCTTGAGACGGATATCCAGAAGCTTTGGAAAGGATATCCAGAAAAAAAAGATTTGGAGCAAAGGCCAAGGCCAAGGCCAAATTTCTGATTCTGGATATCACTTTCATAAGGTTCTGGATATCCAGAAGTCTTGGGACGGATATCCAGAAAAAAGAGTCGTGCCATACTTATGGAGAAACGTGTTCTAGCCTGCATTGTCGCGCGATAAGTCGGGCCCCGTTTCTCTCCAAATTTTACGGATGATAATGGGGTTGAGGAGAGAGATTGTCGATTGAGCAGCCATTGAGATTTTTTCGAGAAAAATTGTCAACTCATCAATTCACTAATTATCTGATCAATAGAATAAAATTATTAAATGTCTCATGTAATGTAAGTTAATTATAAACTTACAAATGGCTTAAGAAAAAACCTCATTACAAACTTGCAACGAAATCCTTATTGGTGCATTTTATGCTTCATTCACACGCAAAAGTTACGATTATTCAACGATGAACATAACATTTCAGAATCACAATTTCAATTAGAAAATCAGTTTCAAAACTATGCACATTTCACTGATATTTTGAGTTAAAGCACAGCAATGAGAATCAAAATATTGTATTTTTAGTTAATATATTTCATTATCAATGAATATATATACAAGAAGAGGAATCCTTTTTGTACAAGGATTTGGAAATCTATCTACCTATACAATTGAATTATTTAGTTTCCTAATATTCACAAACTACTTAATACACTTTGAATATAATAAGGAAACCAAATACCAAATCAGATTAGGAAACTACAACAACTTTTCAAAACAGAACAGGTGCATTCAAGACACGAGGCGGGCGCCTGGCCATGGCCAGGGCGGGCGCATGGCAGGCAGGCAGAGACTTGGTCGAGGCAGGAGAGCCATGAGGTGGCCGCTTCGCCTTGGATGAGGCGTGCGCCTGAAGCCCATTGGTTCGGCCTTGATCTTCGACATAGGAGGCGGGCACCTGACTTGGAGATGGGCGGGCGCCTCACACGAAACAACAGCAGCCTCAGTTTTTTTCCCATCAGTAACCTCCTTGGCTTCATCCTTAATACGCCCTCGTAAGATGGACAATTCGTGGAGAAGGCCAATCTTGGAGATAAGGTCTTGGAATCGTATACGAGGCAGTGGCTTCGTTAGAACATCGGCTAGTTGGTCGGAACCGGCAATGTGTTGTACACGGAGAGAATCAGACTGAATTTGCTCACGAACAAAGTGAAATGAGAGGGCTACATGTTTCATGCGAGAGTGGAAGACCAGGTGTGCAGAGTAGGTGGTGGCACCAAGGCTGTCACAGTAAATCACAGGTGTAGCAAGTGATGGAAATTCAAGCTCAGTGAGTAAGTTCCCAACCTTTGGCTAAAAGTCGGTGTAGTCAACACCGAGATGTTGGTGAAAACCTTTGGCTAAAAGTCGGGCCTTATATTTTTGAATGGTGTTGTCGGGGTTATATTTGATGCGAAAGACCGACTTGCATCCGACAATGTTGTGGGCTGATGTAGGTGGAACCAAGGACCAAGTGTTGTTGCGGGTTAGGGCTTGGAACTCGTCAATCATGGTGTTACGCCAATGAGGAATGGATAGGGCTTGTTTGGTGGTGGTGGGAAGGCTTGTGGGAGAGGTGAGGAGGGAGAGGTTAGCATACTTGGGGTTGGGTTTGGTGATGCCATGGGATAGTCAAGTGGTGATAGTGCGGGTGGAAGGTGGAGGGTTGGGAGAGGGTGGTGGAATATTCGGCTGAGATGGGGTTGGGGTTTCATTAGGGGTGGGATTAAGAGGAGGATGAGTTGGAGTGGGAGGGGTGGGGGGAGGAGGAGGGGGTGGAGGTTTGATAGAGGAGGTGGTGTCTAGAATGGGAGAAATAGGGTGTGCCATTCAGAGGGAGGAGGGGCGGAAGCAGTGGGGGATGTGGTGGTGAGGGAGTTATATGGAAATGTGGTTTCAACAAAGCGGACATGGCGGGAGGTTTAGACACGATGGGATGTAGGATCAAGGCAGTAATACGTACTTTGCATGGGTGAGTAACCAACGAAGATGCAAGGGGTGGATTTGGGTCTAGTTTGTGGGTGGTGTATGGGCAAAGCCATGGGTAGCAGAGGCAACCAAAACTACGTAGCTTGGTGTAGTTTGGAGGGGAGCGAAAAAGGCGGAAGTAGGGGGAATCATTGTTTAGGGTGGGGGTAGGTAATTTGTTTATGAGGTAGGTGGCAGTGGTGAGTGATGAGTGAGTTTTACACTCATCCATTGAATACTTTATGGACTTATACTTAGCTTAATCCTTGAGTTTTGTGTGTTTTAATGGGTGTTTTTAGTGTTTATTTAGTTTTCAGGGTCCAAGTGGAGATTGAGCAAAATTAGAAGCATTCTTTGTGCCACTTTGAAAGGTTAAAGGAGCAAACTGTAATTTTTGGAAATTCAGGGACCTTATGGTAAATTTGGAAAATTGAGAAGAAAAATTGGTTAAATAAAGTCCGCAACAAAGTAAAAATATGGAAGTTCAAGGAAAGTGCAACAGAATTTTTATAATGTCTAAAATGCGAAGAAAAAAACGACGTTGCAATTATGGGACGAAACGAATACTATTGTGGTCCAAAACCAAGGCAAGGGGCCGGCCAAATGGAGCAAGATGGCCGAGGATCACAAGGGCCAAGGCAGACAGGGGCACGGCCAAGGTAATTGCAAGTGGCCGAAGGTTTCAGGTTTGGGCCAAGAATGAATCAATTTGGGCCAAGGAACTGAGTTGGGCTTAGTTGGGATTAAATATTGGTGACTTGGCTGCAATTTGTGATTAACTGTTCATTTCTCTTAATACCAAGAGCCTAGGAATGAGTATTAAAAGAGGGAAATTGTTTTTCTGCCGTGGGTATTGAAGGAAGGCATTAATGCTCATTTACATATACTCCCTCCGTCCCATAGAACATTACACGTTTACTATTGAGAACGGAAAATAAAAAATAATGTTATTAAAGTAGATGTTGTGAGTGGGAGGAGAGAGAATGAGTGGAGAGAATAGTAAATTATAATGGTGTTGTGAGTATTAAAATAATGTAGGAGAGAGAATGAGTGGAGAGAATAGTGATTTAAGGTTTCCTTTTTAGGAAAGTGGGACTTTAAAGAGGGACGCCCAAAATAGCAAAAGGGGTAATGTTCTATGGGACGGAGGGAGTATTAGTTTTTTTCAGTTTTTTTTGAATTTTTTCATCATCTTTCATAGTTTTTCTTCATCAACAATTTTTCTTGGTGTTCTTTATCTTCATGAATAGCTAAATTTCTTTGTTCTTGGAATTGGAGGTAACAATTATGTTTTAAGTTTTATTTTTTATTTTTCATCTTTATCATTGTATTACTTGGGATTGTCAAGTAGCTTTTCAATGGAATTTTAGAACATTTATCTTGATCACGTAATTGTTCTTGAATAATTTAGAATTTCAATTGTGAACCGCCAAATTTACAATTGAAATTAGTCTTTGCTTGATAGTCACAATTTGTTGAATCTCCGCCAAAAGATTCATAAGAATTGTGGTTTATTTTGTGTTCTTAAGTTCTAATTGGGTTCCGAATTAATCTATGAACGGGCCAAGGGAATAGATTAATTGGGAACACTTGATTGCAAATCACCCGCCGAAGTGTCCCAATCATACTTTTGTAAGAACAAAACCCCAAGAATTCTTTGATGGATGAATTGTGAAACTTGAGCATAATTGTGAAACCAATTCCGGGAATTTTCTCCGTAATATTGAATCTTCATTTTATAGCAATTCTAATTAATTTTGCTTAAGCTTTATTTTGTTCGAAACCAACAAATTCTATCACTTTATAAAATCTTTTTCATAGCAATAATTTTATACACTTTAAATTTCGTGTCTCTGTGGTTCGACCCGACTTACCCTATTTACAAATCACTTGTAGATAGTTGAGTTGGAAATTTATTTTTGACGTTTCGACGCTCGTCAAAATTTGGCGCCGTTGCCGGGGACGCGTTATTTTAAAGTTGATTTAATTATTTGCTATTGTGAATATTATTTTGTATATATTTTTATTTTAAATTGACAATCATGGATGAAATTGTTAACTTATCTATTTTTGATTTCTTGAAAAAGCCATATGAGGTCAATGAATGTCTCTTTTGTGATATTTCTGATAATTCGATGTTACTTGAGCCTGATTTTGAGAGCTCTCTTGTGTCTGAGTTTGTGTATGAGTTAGTTATGTTGGAAAAAAAGTGTGTTTTGAAGGAAATAATGAGTTATTTTCTTAATTTGTTATTTGTTAAAATGACAAATTGATTGTTGGATTGTGTTCTACTCCATGAGTACATTGAAATCATATATTCATTTGTCAAAAATGGTTGAGAAATGAATGAGATATGAAGGCTCAAAGTTAATGGGTTGAAATGGGTAAAATGTGGTTATCCCACATTGGAAAAAGATGAAAAAGTGGCTAAGTTTAAATACTCCTACACTTTGGTAGGGAGTAAGATTGTGGTACATAGAGGCTCTCTCTCGCGCACAAAAGCAGGGGGTGCAAATCATGGACCGAAATAGGCTTCGGACTACCGAACTCATGTGCATGCGCGTCCTGCGGACACGAATGTAGCTCCGAAATAGCCTGTCCGCGCGAGCCCACTTTTTGCATATTTTTTTTTCCCAAAACTTGACCCAATGTTTCTGGCGGTGAGGCGGGCGCCTGGACCTAGGTGAAGCGGCCGCCTGGAGGCCGCAAGAGGTGCCCATGTGAGACAGCCAGGCGGGCGCCCGGCTTTCCCGAGGCGGGCGCCCTGAGTCCCGAAGGTGCCGCCAGTTTGTGCACCAACGAGGCGGGCGCTGGGTCGCGGGTCGAGGCGGGCGCCTGCTTCAAAGAATCGGTTCTTAAAGCTGTTCTGCTCATGTAACTGCCGAAATAAATTGCAAATTCATTATTTATAATTGCAATATTGATTGAACAAATTAAAAACATGGTTTTAATTTGTTGGGCAGTTTTCTATGGAGTTTATAATTGCAATATTGATTGAGCAAATTAAAAGTGTGGTTTTAATTTGTTGGGAAGTTTTCCTATGAGGAAAATATATAAATAGAACACAACCACAAGGGAAAACATACAGTTTTTCACAATCTCCACAATCATTTCGCAGCATATTGTTCATCTTCCCTTTGGCCTCCTTGCATTGTATTCGTGGTGATAAAGTTCAAGCATCGACTTCAGTTCGCCGGAGGTATTCTTGTGCAACCACCGTCCGGTATATCCGTTTCATCCTGGGAGGCAAGCGTTCCGTAACAACTCAAGCACAACGTGGTGAGGGGGCGTAATTTGTCTTAAGGAGAGTGTGTTTTCACACGACTCGGACAAATGACAAATTCATTTTCTTCTCTTGTATTTTCTATTTCTGTTTTAAATTAGTTTCTATATTTCCAGCAGAGATTTTGTAATAGTTATTCCAACAATCTTAAGACAAATTAGTTGGAAGGAAAACTATTTAAAACAGTGAACTAAACTTGTTTGTTTTGTTTCAGATGGCTACTCAATCAAACGTGGAAACCAATGCTGGGAACAACTCCGAGAATCCTCGTGTGGAGGAAGCGCTTCGTGTGGAAACCAACTCTCAAAGGGTGGTTGTCCAAACCGCTTTCGAACCATCACGGTGAGAAACCGGAAAAGTTTGTTGGCCAAGACTTTAAAAAGATGGCAACAAAAGATGCTTTTCTATTTGACTACCTTGAACTTGGCGAGATTTCTTAAGGAAGATCCGCCAAAGTTGGGTGAGAATGAGACGGATGGGCAAGCCATCTCGGCTCTTGATGCTGGAAGCATTCCGAGTTTCTTTGCAGAAATTACATCCTCAATGGATTGTCGGACACGCTATACAATGTGTATAGTGTTAAGAAAACTGCAAAGGAACTTTGGGAGTCCTTGGAATATAAATATAAGATCGATGACGCGGCACAAAGAAATTCATCAGGCCGTTTTCTCGATTACAAAATGGTGGACTCAAAAACCGTTAAAAGTCAAGTGGAAGAGTTGCAAATAATCATTCATGAAATTCATGCCGAAGGGATGGTAATTAGTGAAAACTTTCAAGTGGCGGCAATAATTGAAAAGTTGCCTCCCGCTTGGAAAGATTTCAAGAATTATCTTAAACATAAACGAAAAGAAATGAATGTTGAAGCGCTTGCTATTCGTCTTCTGGATTGAGGAAGAGAATAGAATTGCGGAGAAGAAGTTGAATAATCTTCTTGTGGCGAAAGCCAATGTGGTGGAGCATGTTGATAGCTCCAAGGCCACATGGCAAAGCCAAAGGCAAGTTTGGTCCCAAAAAGGGTGGTTCTAGTTTGAAGCCAAAGGGAGGAATCTCCAAGAAAAAGTTCTGGAACTTGTTACAATTGTGGCATTGTGGGCCACAAGTCTTCCGAATGTAGGAAGCCAAAGAAACAAGCAAACATGGTGGATGTCATCTCGAATGAAGTTTCCGATATGCACTTGGCGGTAATTTCGAGGTGAATTTGGTGGGTTCAAACCCAAATCATGGTGGATTGACACCGGTGCTACTAGGCATGTTTGCTCAAACAAGGAAATGTTTAGTAGTTTTGAAGCCCTTGAAAATGGTGAGAAATTGTTCATGGGAAATTCTGCCACCTCCGATGTGAAAGGTCAAGGAAAGGTGGTGCTGAAGTTGACTTCCGGGAAAGAGTTGACTCTCAACAATGTGCTCTATGTGCCCGAAATCCGGAAAAATCTGGTGTCCGGATCGCTTTTGATTAAGCATGGGTTTCGTGTTGTGTTTGAATCCGATATGGTTACTTTGTCTAAAAGTGGAATGTTTGTAGGCAAAGGTTATGTTTGTGATGGTATGTTTAAGCTTAGTGCTATGGTTGTTAAAAGCAATGTAATGGCTAACAAGCCTAAGATGAATGTGATTGAATAAGAATAATTCTTCCGTTTACTTGCTTGAGTCTTCCAATTTGTGGCATGGTAGACTAGGACATGTTAACTATGATACTATACGTAGATTAATTAACATGAATTGCATACCAAAATGTAAAATAGACTACAAACATAAATGTGAAACTTGTGTAGAGGCAAAGTTTACAAAACCTCCGTTCCATTCGGTTGTAAGAAATAATGAACCACTTGAGTTGGTTCATACGGATTTATGTGACTTCAAGTCAACACAAACACGAGGGGGCAATAAGTACTTTATGACTTTTGTTGATGATAGCACAAAATATTGTTATGTGTATCTTCTCAAAAGTAAAGATGAGGCTATAGAGAAGTTTGTTCTCTATAAAAATGAAGTTGAAAATCAACTCAACCGGAAAATAAAGGTCATAAGAAGTGATCGTGGTGGTGAGTATGAATTCCCTTTTGAAGGTATTTGTGCTCAACATGGGATAAAACATGTTACAACACCACCATACACCCCACAATCCAATGGAGTTGCCGAGAGGAAAAATCGGACTCTAAAGGACATGATGAATGCCATGTTAATAAGTTCGGGGTTACCGGATAACATGTGGGGAGAGGCCGTCTCTTGTCGGCAAATTATGTGTTGAATAAAATGCCCCGAAAGAAAATAAATAAGAGCCCCTATGAATTGTGGCATGGAAGAGTGCCATCATACCAATACATGCGAGTGTGGGGGTGTCTTGCAAAGGTTTCAATACCACCTCCCAAAAAGGTGAAAATTGGACCAAAAACTATTGATTGCATATTTATTGGGTATGCTCACAATAGTAGTGCTTATAGGTTTCTTGTGCATGAATCGAAGATTCAAGATATACACAAGAATACTATAATGGAGTCAAGAAATGCTTCTTTCTTTGAGAATGTGTTTCCGTGCAAAAGAGATGATGCAAGTTCATCTAAACGGAGACATGATTCAATAGAAGAAGAAGAAGTCGAAGGAACAAATCATCATGATGAAAATGATGAAGCGGAGGTAGAACCTCGACGGAGCAAACGAGGTAGGGTAGAAAAATCTTTTGGCCCAGATTTTCTAACCTATATGCTTGAAAGTGAACCACAAAGTTATAAAGAGGCCGTGAGCTCTTCCGAAGGACCTTTGTGGAAAGAGGCCATTAAAAGTGAGATTGATTCCATTTTACAAAATCACACTTGGGAATTAGTGGATCTTCCTCCGGGTAGTAAACCACTAGGATATAGGTGGATTTTTAAAAGGAAAATGAAGACGGATGGAACAATTGACAAGTATAAGGCAAGACTTGTAATTAAAGGTTACAAGCAAAAGGAAGGCCTTGATTACTTTGATACATATTCTCCGGTTACGAGAATAACATCCATAAGAATTGTACTTGCGATAGCCGCATTGCGGAATCTTGAAGTACATCAAATGGATGTTAAAACAGCCTTTCTAAATGGGGATTTAGAAGAGGAAATTTACATGGAGCAACCTAAGGATTTTCTCATACGTGCAAGAAAATAAAGTGTGCAAGTTAGTAAAGTCATTGTATGGCTTGAAACAAGCACCAAAACAATGGCATCAAAAGTTTGATCAAGCCATGATGGAAAGTGGATTTAAAATAAATGAATGTGACAAATGTATCTATGTTAGAGACACGGGAAATGGCTACGTCATTTTGTGTCTTTATGTAGATGACATGCTTATCATAGGAAGTTGTGATAAAATGATAAAGTCCACTAAAGATATGTTGAACTCAAAGTTTGACATGAAAGATATGGGGTTAGCCGACGTAATCCTTGGCGTGAAAATTTCAAGAATGGCAAATGGACTTGCTTTAAGCCGGTCACATTATGTGGATAAAATTCTTGAGAAATTCAAGAAGGGTGACTTAGCTATTGCTAGAACCCCAATAGACATGAGTCAACATCTATCAAAGAATAGAGGTGACACATGCTTCTCAAGTTGAATACTCGAGAATCATTGGAAGTCTAATGTACTTGATGAGTTGTACTAGACCGTATATTGCTTACACGGTTAGCAAACCGAGTCGGTATACAAGTAATCCGGAGCGGAACATTGGAATGGTATAGTGAGAGTACTAAGGTACTTAAGATATACTCGCGATTATGCTTTACACTATACTAGACATCCCAAATGTAATCGAAGGATATAGCGATGCTAATTGGATATCCGATATAAAAGACTCAAGGTCTACAAGCGGATTTGTGTTTACATTAGCAGAGTTTGCTATATCATGGAAATCTTCTAAACAAACGGTTATAGCTAGATCCACGATGGAATCTGAGTTTATAGCGTTAGATAAATGTGGTGAAGAAGCCGAGTGGCTACGCCAATTTATAGAAGATATTCCAAGATGGACGAAGCCCGTGCCATCAATATGTATACATTGTGATAGCCAATCAGCGATTGGAAGGGCACACAATCATATGTATAATGGTAAGTCGAGACACATTCGTCGAAGACATAATACCATTAGACAACTACTCTCAACTGGCACAATATCCATTGACTATGTTAAGTCAAAGGAAAATTTAGCGGATCCGTTAACCAAAGGGTTAAATAGAGAGTTAGTTGAAAGCTCGATGAGGGGAATGGGACTTAAGCCTCTTAAAAGTTAAACACAGCGGAAAACCCAATCTAGATGACTGGAGATCCCAAGAACTAGATTCAATGGGACAACCTAACTGTTAAAAGACTTGTAGCGTCACTGTGGGGGAATCAACCCAAGTCCATTCCTATTAGTGACATCCCGAAAGGACAAGGATAAGCCTATGGCTTTTAATGATTCTTACGCGTCGAAAATTCGAGCGGGGTAATACGGGTTACCTTTAAGAAATCACCTATGTGAGAGAGAAGTGGGGCCGCTTCGAGGAGAATTGTGTGAGGCTCAATTCTTAGACCCTCTCGCAGAACCGTGCGTATGTTCAGTGGCCATGATTGAACATAGCTATGAGAATTGAAGTATGTTAGGACGATACTTGTGTCAAGCATATGATCGGCTACACAAAAAGCATAACGATTCAAGGACATCGCGTCTATCGATTTGCGAGTAGAGTAAATATGCTTGTACGAGCGAAGATTCAATGGGCATTCCCACATCTTCGTATGCAAGTTTTCGTCTGCCGGACTTTATCACCAATTCTGCATTATTCCTTCATGTGGGGGATTGTTGGAAAAAAAGTGTGTTTTGAAGGAAATAATGAGTTATTTTCTTAATTTGTTATTTGTTAAAATGACAAATTGATTGTTGGATTGTGTTCTACTCCATGAGTACATTGAAATCATATATTCATTTGTCAAAAATGGTTGAGAAATGAATGAGATATGAAGGCTCAAAGTTAATGGGTTGAAATGGGTAAAATGTGGTTATCCCACATTGGAAAAAGATGAAAAAGTGGCTAAGTTTAAATACTCCTACACTTTGGTAGGGAGTAAGATTGTGGTACATAGAGGCTCTCTCTCGCGCACACAGTGCGCAGGGGGGGTGCAAATCATGGACCGAAATAGGCTTCGGACTACCGAACTCATGTGCATGCGCGTCCTGCGGACACGAATGTAGCTCCGAAATAGCCTGTCCGCGCGAGCCCACTTTTTGCATATTTTTTTTTCCCAAAACTTGACCCAATGTTTCTGGCGGTGAGGCGGGCGCCTGGACCTAGGTGAAGCGGCCGCCTGGAGGCCAGTAGGTGCCCATGTGAGACAGCCCGAGGCGGGCGCCTGGCTTTCCCGAGGCGGGCGCCTGGAGTCCGTGGCGGGCCGCCCGTTTGTGCACCAACGAGGCGGGCGCTCGTGGGTCGAGGCGGGCGCCTCGTTCTCAGCAACTGGTTCCCAGAAACTGTTCTGCTCATGTAACTGCCGAAATAAATTGCAAATTCATTATTTATAATTGCAATATTGATTGAACAAATTAAAAACATGGTTTTAATTTGTTGGGCAGTTTTCTATGGAGTTTATAATTGCAATATTGATTGAGCAAATTAAAAGTGTGGTTTTAATTTGTTGGAAAGTTTTCCTATGAGGAAAATATATAAATAGAACACAACCACAAGGGAAAACATACAGTTTTTCACAATCTCCACAATCATTTCGCAAAGATATTGTTCATCTTCCCTTTGGCCTCCTTGCATTGTATTCGTGGTGATAAAGTTCAAGCATCGACTTGATTCACGGAGGTATTCTTGTGCAACCACCGTCCGTATATCCGTTTCATCCTGGGAGGCAAGCGTTCCGTAACAACTCAAGCACAACGTGGTGAGGGGGCGTAATTTGTCTTAAGGAGAGTGTGTTTTCACACGACTCGGACAGCGACAAATTCATTTTCTTCTCTTGTATTTTCTATTTCTGTTTTAAATTAGTTTCTATATTTCCAGCAGAGATTTTGTAATAGTTATTCCAACAAGTTACGGAAGGTGTGTTTGATAAAAATGAGGCGAGGGCCATTCTTGCTGATATGGATGTTACGGAGGAAGTTACTGGAAAGGTTCCTGTGGAATCTTTAGGTAATTTTAATCCTAAGCATTTAACGGCTATTGTCTCTCCTCCCGAGTTAGAACTTAAACAACTTCCGTCTAGCTTGAAGTATGCTTTTCTTGGTAGTAGTGATTCTTTGCCTGTTATTATTGCCGCGGATTTAACAGAATTGCAGGAAAGAAAGTTGTTTGATGTGTTGAAGAGGCATAAGTCCGCAATTGGGTGGACATCGAGTGAAGCCATACATAGATGGAGTTCCAAAAGCAATGGAGGTTGAATGGGTAGTCTAATTTTTAGTTCCTTTAAAGTTAATTGTTCCTTTGTTTTCATCACTTTGAGGACAAAGTAATAATTAAGTTTGGGGGTGTAAAGTTTCTTAGCTTAGATTTCATTGTTTTAAATTAAAAAAATAAATAAAAATTGTGTCTTTCGTTTTCATGTCGTTTATAAAAAAAAAAAAAAGTTGAGTCAATTTATTTTGTCTTAATTATTTTAATTTAGTTTTATTATTTTGGTGGATATTATGCTTTGGTTTTATTTTGGTGGTGGTGTGCAGATTTTATTGGATCAAATCGATGCTAAGGGAGTTTTGCGTGATCACACGAAATTTTTGTGTGACCACGCAAATGTTCCAGTTTTGTTGGCTGTGTGACCACGCCAAAATGTGTGTGAGCACACAAAAGTTGCTGATCAAAATTGGTTACCAAGGAGCAGGGGCACAAAGGTCATTTGCAAGTAAAAAAAAAAAAACGTTTTCCAAAGCCCTTCTTCTCCAATCCAGCAGCACCTTCCCTCCTTCCCATTACCAGCGACAACCTCTCCTAAACCACATCAAATCAGCCAACAACCTCCCCTTCACCATTTCACTTCCCCTCCTGCTCCAATCAAGCGAAAACCCAATACCGGCCAAATTCCATTCCGGCCGCCGCTCCTTCCTTCTGCACTCCGGTCAAAAACTTCACCAAATCCGGCCGGCGACCTTTCACCATTACCGGCCAAAACCTCCATGAATTCCGGCCAAGGTGCAGAAATCCCCGGCCAAAACTCAACCCAAATCCGGCGCAATCCTCCCCGCCTGCTTCTCCAAAAAACCTCCCCAATCCTCGCCAATCGGCCGGTGACCTTCTCCAGTTCCCTTCCCGTTCCAGCGCCGTTCCAGTTCCCGTTACATCTCCAAAACCAAACCAATCCAACCTTCCTTCTCCAATCAGCCGCACCCACCTTCTCCTCCATCTCCATTGCCTTCCACCATTCTCCGCCGCTCCTGTTCCATCTTCTCCATTACCAGCGCCAACCCTCCCTTCCACCATTAGCAGCTGTAAGCCCAAACTCCTTTGCTCTGGTTCCATTGATGAAAACTCAACTAATCCACTTTTGTTCCAAATTAGCAAATCCCTCCATTTTTTCATTTAAATAAGAATTGGTGTTATTTATTTTGGTGAGGGGACGGACTCGAGCTAGTGTGAAAAAGGGTGAGGAGTGGTCTAATGTTGCTAAAGAAAATAATACTTTCAAGGAAAAATCGAAGGTGACTAGAGGATCGAAGCGGAAGCGTTCAGACACTCGTTCCGCATTCGGACACTCGTTCAATGTGCATATTAAGGTTGTAAGTATCTCATTATTTTTTTATTTTATTTTATTTTATTTTATTTTTTTTATATTTGTGTTTTTTTTTTATTCACATTAGGGACAATGTGCGTTTTAAGTTTGGGGGTGGAAATGTATATATTTCGTGTTGGTTTTTTAGGTTAGTTAATTTAGTTTATTATTATTAAAAAAAAAAAATTGAAAAAAATGAAGAAAAAAAATTTGAGGAAAAAAAAAGTAGTTAGCTATGTCCTTTCTTGTATATATAGTCATTAACATTCTTGGTGTTTTCCATAATTGCATGTGATCCTTTGTGACCGCTAATGTGGATAATGTGGTGTGGTAATTGTATATGCAAAAGTTGGTATATTTTTGGTTAATTGTGGTACATTACTTAAGAGTTATAATTGTGTCCTAAATCTCTTAGTTGCTGTTAGTGTACTCTTGAAAATAATCTCTTTGCTGATAATTTTGATTCTTTTTATAAAGTTTATAGTACACCATCATCTTTTAAGTTAGTGAATTTGTTTATCAAATAGCAACATTAGGCGAATCATAAGATGCGTACTCCTTAGATGTGAATGGACCCCCCCCCCCTTGTTGTCTTGAAAAAAAATTGAAAGGGGGAATAAGAGCAATGGCAATTCAATTTATACTCGGTGAAACCTCCAGACGCGTAGATTAATTGGTTAGGGATTATTCTAGCTTAACCAGATTTCTGGGTATGCAGTAGCGTTATGGAGGAAGAGCTTTACCGCCGTGATGGTCCGTACCAAGCTCGATACCGAAGTGGCTAACTCTCAAAACCTTTTAAAAAAAAAAAATCTTTACCTAGTATTAGGGGCATGGAGTTCGCTGCTACAGTGTTCCCTACTTGAACGGTTGAAGATTTTAAAATGTGCTTAAAGAATCAAGTTTGGGGGGGGTGTAAGTGGTTGTTAAATTGAGAAAATTCATGGGAGTATTCATGCTTTGTTTTTTTTTTTAAAAAAAAAAATGTTGTTGTTTGATAGATAAAGTCAATAAAATAAAAGATGGTTGGTGTACTTAGCTTTATAAAAATGAATCTTGGTTGAGAGTAAAGAGAGAGATGATAGTACATACAGAGATTTATGGTGCAATTATAATGGTTAAGTAAGATACTACAATTAATGGGAAATATATTGATACTTGCATAGTGAAAGATATTATCCTGCGGTTGATTGTAATGTGTGATTTGTGCAATTGTGGAACATGCAAGAATGTGGGGACATAGTTGATTATGGGGTAGAGTAGTTTGTTTTAGTTTTTGTGTCGAGTTAGTTTTACAATGTTTATAGTTTGATTTTATTATTTGCTCGAGGACTAGCAAATGTATAAGTTTGGGGGTATTTGATGAGTGAGTTTTACACTCATCCATTGAATACTTTATGGACTTATACTTAGCTTAATCCTTGAGTTTTGTGTGTTTTAATGGGTGTTTTTAGTGTTTATTTAGTTTTCAGGGTCCAAGTGGAGATTGAGCAAAATTAGAAGCATTCTTTGTGCCACTTTGAAAGGTTAAAGGAGCAAACTGTAATTTTTGGAAATTCAGGGACCTTATGGTAAATTTGGAAAATTGAGAAGAAAAATTGGTTAAATAAAGTCCGCAACAAAGTGAAAATATGGAAGTTCAAGGAAAGTGCAACAGAATTTTTATAATGTCTAAAATGCGAAGAAAAAAACGACGTTGCAATTATGGGACGAAACGAATACTATTGTGGTCCAAAACCAAGGCAAGGGGCCGGCCAAATGGAGCAAGATGGCCGAGGATCACAAGGGCCAAGGCAGACAGGGGCACGGCCAAGGTAATTGCAAGTGGCCGAAGGTTTCAGGTTTGGGCCAAGAATGAATCAATTTGGGCCAAGGAACTGAGTTGGACTTAGCTGGGATTAAATCTTGGTGACTTGGCCGCATGGTGACTAACTGTTCATTTCTCTTAATACCAAGAGCCTAGGAATGAGTATTAAAAGAGGGAAATTGTTTTTCTGTCGTGGGTATTGAAGGAAGGCATTAATGCTCATTTACATATATTAGTTTTTTTCAGTTTTTTTTGAATTTTTTCATCATCTTTCATAGTTTTTCTTCATCAACAATTTTTCTTGGTGTTCTTTATCTTCATGAATAGCTAAATTTCTTTGTTCTTGAAATTGGAGGTAACAATTATGTTTTAAGTTTTATTTTTCATCTTTATCATTGTATTACTTGGGATTGTCAAGTAGCTTTTCAATGGAATTTTAGAACATTTATCTTGATCACGTAATTGTTCTTGAATAATTTAGAATTTCAATTGTGAACCGCCAAATTTACAATTGAAATTAGTCTTTGCTTGATAGTCACAATTTGTTGAATCTCCGCCAAAAGATTCATAAGAATTGTGGTTTATTTTGTGTTCTTAAGTTCTAATTGGGTTCCGAATTAATCTATGAACGGGCCAAGGGAATAGATTAATTGGGAACACTTGATTGCAAATCACCCGCCGAAGTGTCCCAATCATACTTTTGTAAGAACAAAACCCCAAGAATTCTTTGATGGATGAATTGTGAAACTTGAGCATAATTGTGATACCAATTCCGGGAATTTTCTCCGTAATATTGAATCTTCATTTTATAGCAATTCTAATTAATTTTGCTTAAGCTTTATTTTGTTCGAAACCAACAAATTCTATCACTTTATAAAATCTTTTTCATAGCAATAATTTTATACACTTTAAATTTTGTGTCTCTGTGGTTCGACCCGACTTACCCTATTTACAAATCACTTGTAGATAGTTGAGTTGGAAATTTATTTTTGACGTTTCGACGCTCGTCAGTGAGAGCATAGGGCCAAAGGGTGAGGGGTAGGTTTGGATGGGAGAGAAGGGTGAGGCCGGTTTCAACAATGTGGCGGTGACGACGTTCGGCATACCCGTTGTGTTCAGGAGTGTGAGGGGGTGTAGTGAGATGGGTGATACCGTTTTGACCAAGAGTAGGTGTGAGTTTGAGGTATTCACCCCCGTTGTCAGAGTAGATTTGAATGATGGGACATTTGAAGTATTTTTCGACTAAAGCTTTGAAACGGAGGAAGGTATTGTAGGTGTCGGATTTGTGTTTGAGAGGGTAAAACCAAATGTATTTAGTGAAGTGATCGACAAAGATGACATAGTATTTAAAGTTGTCGAGTGAGTGAATTGGAGAGGTCCATACATCCGAAAATATGAGATCAAGGGGAGCATGTGAGACAAGAGATGAAGATGCAAATGGCAGCTTGTGGCTTTTATTAATAAAGCAAGAATTACAAGGAGGTGAACTAGAAGAAATAGATAAACTAAACTTGCTACGTAATAAACTAAGAAAGGGGGAAGAGGGATGTCCTAATCTATGATGCCACAGCTGCGATGAGAGAGAGCTTGAATGAGCTTGAATGGGTGGAGGGTGCCAAATGTAGACGCCATCCTCAAGGTTTCCATGGATGAGTGTTTGACTCGTGGCTTTGTCCTTGATAAGAAAAGAAGAATGTGAGAATTCAATGATGGCATTGTTATCACGACAAAATTGAGACACAGATAGAATATTACGAGTAATGAGAGGGACATGTAAGACACTATTAAATTTAAGAAGAGAGAAGGATGTGGGGAGAGAAAAAGAACCTATGTGGGAGATCGGAAGAGTAAAACTGTCGCCGATGATGACGTCGTCACTGCCATTGTAGGGTGTGTGTAGGGCTAGGTTGGAGAGGTCATTGGTGATGTGGTTGGTGGCACCGCTATCTATGAGACAAGAGGGAGGGGTAGAGGGATTGGGATAGGCGGCAGCGTGGGCTTGGGGATATTGTTGGTTAGGGTATTGGTTTTTGTTTGGGCGAGGTTGAGGGGGGAGGTTTACGGTGGGGTGTTCACGTTTGAATCTGCGACATTGGGAGATGACATGGCCAATGTTGTGACAATATTGACAATTGCCCTTGAATGGAAGGCGTGGGGGTGTATGGGGGGAAGGGGAGGGCGAGGGGTTGGAGGGGCGGTAGGTGTTACGGCTTGATAATGGGCGGGCTTGGGCGATGAAGGCGGTGGTGGGATGGTGGAAGAGGGGTTGCCGGCCATGGGGAAGGAGGGGAGGGGTTGCCACAAAAAAATTGAAGGTATTTAGGCTATTGATCTTTCTTGCTCTGATACCATATGAGAATTTGAAAAGCCCTTGGCTTGTATATTGATTATCAATGAATATATATACAAGAAGAGGAATCCTTTTTGTACAAGGATTTGGAAATCTATCTACCTATACAATTGAATTATTTAGTTTCCTAATATTCACAAACTACTTAATATACTTTGAATAAAATAAGGAAACCAAATACCAAATCAGATTAGGAAGCTACAATAACTTTCCAAAACAGAACAGGTGCAGTCAAGACACGAGGCGGGCGCCTGGCCATGGCCAGGGCGGGCGCATGGCAGGCAGAGACTTGGCCGAGGCAGGAGAGCCATGAGGCATCCGCTTCGCCTTGGATGAGGCGTGCGCCTGAATCCCAGTAGGTTCGGCCTTGATCTTCGACATAGGAGGCGGGCGCCTGGCTTGGAGATGGGCGGGCGCCTCACACAAAATAATAGCAGCCTCAGTTTTGTTCCCTTCAGTAACCTCCTTGGCTTCATCCTTAATAAAACACAAGAGTTCACAAGCAATGAACCCTAGAAATCAATAAACTGGAATCCACCAGAAAATAAGAGAAAACCCTTCAAAATTATATCATAAAAAGTGAGTTTAGACAAGCCATAAAGTTGTTTATATACTTCCTTAAAACCTTAAAACGAAATATCAAAGCAAAGACTAAAATACCCCAACTTAAGTTCCAAACATCAGTAAATACGAAAAAAGAAAACAGTCACCCCGTCGTTGAGGAGCCCGCATGGGGAGGTTTCATGCGGCCGCCTAGGATCCAGAACCTTGGTTGTTTGTTGGCGTCTAGGTGAGGCGCCCGCCTGGTAACACTCATGCGCTCGCCTGGGCTTCAGTAGTTGGTGGGTCTTTGTTGTTGCGGTGGGGCGCTCGCCTGGGTTTGTTTGAGGCTGCCACCTGATTATCAGTAACATCTCGCCTGTTGAGGCTCGGTGGGGCGGCCGCCTGGTGGTTGCTCAGGTGCACGCCTGGGTTGCAGATTCTTACCTCAGTTCCTCCTACCTCAGTTCCTCCTACATCAGTCTCCTCCACCTCTAAAGAACTCGACCCCAAGTTCTCATCGTGATAAAGAACTCCATCCGCGTGGTACTTATAAATATCCGCCACATTGAACGTATTATTAGAGATGTTCAAATCATCGGAAAGAGTCACCACATAAGCATTGTCATTAATTTTTATGGTCACTTTGAAAGGCCCATACTTGCGAGGTTGCAGCTTCTTGTAAGTACGTACAAGGAAACGCTCCTTCCGCAGGAACACCATGACATCATCCCCAACTGCGAAAACCTTCTCCCGCTTCTTTTTGTCAGCAACAGCCTTATTTTTCAACCCTGTAGCCTCTAGCTTAGCTTTGACAGCTTCCTTGACGGCTTGCACATCTTTGGCCATATTTTCAGCAGCTTGACTCACACCACGACCGTTAGGTAACGGTACCAAATCCACCACATGACTAGGAACAGATGTATAAACCAATGAAAAAGGTGATTTCCCTGTGGCTGAATGAACTGCACTAAAATTTGCCTTTTTCAGACACTCGGTAATAGGTGCAGTAATGGTGCTGAAATCATGTACAAATCTCCTGTAAAAAGTAGCCAAGTGTAAGTACCCAAATCCGGATCGTCCAAATCCGTCAGAAAGTTAACCGAAATCCGTTAACTGGCCCGCTCCAGGTTAACCGGAACTCGTTAAACTCCCCGTTCTTTGTGCCACGAGACGTCTCGGGCCGCCCGTGCATCCCGGCGTCGAACCGTACTTAACACGTGATATCTCACGTAAAAGTATGGCTTTCCCCGAAAACGCATTTTCCGGCACTTTCGGGCGTTTCGGACATTTCCGGACTGTTATTTTAAAAACGGACAAAACAGGGACCGGAACGAACTCCCACACTTCCGGTGAGTCACAGGACACGTGTCCTGAATGCCACCTCCCTCTAGTCACTCGTCAATCACAAATCAAGGCCAAAAGACCAAAATACCCCTGGTTTGCAAGCCAAGTCAGTAGGACTCAGCGTGCAATTTTCTGAAATTGCCCAGCCAAGTCCCAGTTTCCAAAATTCCCAAAACCCACGAAATTCGGTCCAAGTCGTGGGACTCCTCTTGCAATTTTCACCCTATAAATAGAAGTTCTTTGTCGAAAGGCAAAAAGAGGATTTTGATACCAAAAATCCACATACCCCACGGTCCAAGCGGTTTCCACCCCTCCAGAGCTCCGTTTTGTCTCGATTCGCGTGAAACCTTCGTATTTCGATCAAATACGCACCCTACAACTTCGAAACAACCTTTCGAATAACTTTCCGTGTCCCGTGCACACCTCCCAGGAGCCAAAGGAGTCGACCACAGCCATAGGTATAACTCCCTCTCTGAATCTTCCGTTCCGTCTCGGTTTACGCGCCAGTCGCTATAACTGTTTCGAACGTCATTGTCAAAATGTAGACGCCTCCGTCTAACGGGGTCCGATACGTTTTAGCCCCTCGATCCTCTTCTCTTTCCGTAAGAGAAGTAATCACGAGTTAAAACGGCGTTCGACCGTGCCGTTTACTTTCACGTCATTTACAATTCCGAGCCGTTTGGCCTCGTTGATCGTTATTTACAATTCCGAGCCGTTTGGCCTCGTTGATCGTCATTTACACTTCCGAGCCGTTTGGCCTCGTTGATCGTCATTTACACTTCCGAGCCGTTTGGCCTCGTTGATCGTCATTTACAATTCCGGATCGTTTGATTCCGTTGACACCGCTTTAAATCTTTGTCATTTACAAGTCCGATCCGTTTGGATTGTGATAGTATTTACTTTTCAAAAGTCAGTCGCAACCCGATTCGTTGATCGCATATCATTTAATACGCATTTTTCCCGTAAAAATCGTTAACAATGTAATGCCGGTTCAAAACCGGAGTTCGTCCGTCGAACTCTCTTTCAAAAACGCGAAATGACGTTCGGCCTCCGAACGCTCGTCTTCAAACTCAAAGCCGCCATTTGACACTTAAAATCATTTAATACGCATTTTCTCGTAAAAATCGTTAACAATGACTCGTACGGTTCAAAGTCGGACGTTTGCCACGCAAACGCTCATTTCAAACTCAAAATCGGCGTTTGCCACGCAAGCGCTCATTTCAAACTCAAAATCGACGTTTGCCACGCAAACGCTCATTTCAACTCAAAGTCGGCGTTTGCCACGCAAACGCTCATTTCAAACTCAAAGCCGAGCGTTTGTCATTCAAACGCTCGTCTTTTCAAACAAAGTCACCTAATCAGCGTTTGTCACTCAAACCAAGATTAAGCTTGTCATTCAAGCCCCCATTTCAAAAGACACACACACACACACACACACACGATTTCGAGAAAGGTAGAAAGACTCGTCATGCGAGGCGTTTCGGGCGATCTCGTAATACTCTACCAACGTAACGTGACCTCCGAACCTAACAATCTACGGTACTAAAAAGCTTTTTACTCGTTTTTCTTTGCCAATAAAAATGATCCCCGTTTTCAAAGCCTTTTCCTAAGTTTTTGCTACCAATAAAAACGACACCTTTTCGCAATAGCCGTTTCTCAACGTTTGGGATCAAAATACAAAACCGCGTGGCGACTCCTCATTCTGCTCCTTCCCGTGAAGCGAGGTCTCAGACACCTGACCCCGCGAAAGACAACCGCCTTTTCCGCCGCCCCGCGCGCGAAAGATCGGGTAATTTCGATTGGCGACTCCGTGGGGACAAAGATACTTTTTCAAAACTACGTTGTTTTCTAAAAAGCCTTACGTGGGTCAAACTTTCGTTTACCCTTCCTCGTTTTCGTGTGTGTGTTACTTTAAAACCTCGAACGGTTTTTCAAAAGGCATTACATTGTCAACTTTTCAAAATCTTACCATGTTTGTGCATTCCCATTCATGTTTGATTTTCATCTTTGTCTTTTGAAGCTGTGCATCATAAATTCTTTAAGACACATTTTGAAAAATCTACTGTTTTACTCGAGAAAAAGAATTTTAGTGACCGCACACTACGCGCACTTTCTTTGCCTCGGAACACCGCACTTCACGTGCGCTTGCGCCTCGGTACACTTGCACACTACAACCCCTAACCCGGGATGGCCTTATCGGTTGCACTCCGATTGGTGCCGAGACACCTTTCGGGCGCGCGGGGTCGTCCCAAACATCCCATCCTAGCCCGTGTAAGCCATGCACTCCTTTGTGTCACACTTTGTCCAAGACCCGGTTGGTTTTGGCTTAGCTCGTGTCATAAAGCCTAAGTGTATGTTTTTCACGCCGGGCCCGCTCAGTCAAGCTCGAGAGTTTTAGACAGGTCGTTCCCGACCCGAAGTCTTGAGCTTTTCGGCCTTGACTTTGACGCGGAGCTGTAGAAAAATATACAGAAGGTTGATGTGGCCGTGTCACCAAACCTCGCCGTATGTACCGTGCCGGCCACAACTTGGCCAACGCTAAAAGCTAAAGGTCTCTCGCACAAGCGAGTCGGGAGAGGTCATGCCCAAATTTTGGCACGACTCCGCCTTAACTTAAGGACGTTGACCTCGGCCAGTGGCCCGTACGCCGCACACGTCGAAAGTTTGCGTGATCGGCTAGCCTTAAGTTCACTTTTTCCTTTGTCGGTGGAACTCGCTTGCCTTATCGGACCTCGCTCGGGATAGTCCGTCTGAGAAAGATGATCTACAATGGAAACGAGGGGCTTATAAGCGTAGTGACGAGATCCGGCGATTAGAGCTCTAGGATTAGTTGCGAAAAAGAAGACACGCTCTTTTCCAACCAATTAGGACTACGAGAAAACGCGCTTTAAGTAAACTTTAATCGGTAGCTTGCACATTGCACAAGCCCGAAAACCTTGAGCCAAATACCCTTTTCGAAGCCTAAACCCTTCCTTTCGTTCCCTGCGGCGAGCGAGAAAGTGGTTGATTTCCGGGTCGGCGCCTTGCCGGGATCACGATAACGGCGGCGTCGAGACGGTTCTTCGGTTCCCTCGGTTCCCTCGGCGGAATTTCCGACATGTCTAGCTCACCGAGAAATCGTGACGGGGAAGGACCCCCGCCACCGTAACGAGATATGACATTGGAAGAAGCCATCAGGGCTTGTGAGGTTCACAAGAGGCGAAAGAAGATCGGCGAGAATTTCGTGGTACGGCTTACGAATGAGCGTGGTATAGCGGCTATCCCCGGTCGAGACGGTACTTTTGTCTGGTAGAGGATGACGATTCCCCAAAACCGGTTCACCAAACCTTCAATCGGGTTCCTCCCCCGCCAACTTACGGGATGCCTTCCCAACCGAGGAAGCAGTAGGCCTAGGCTCCATGTTGCCACCTCTCGGAAGCAACCACTGTCAATTTTGGTCGGCCAGTGCTACACCCATCACTCAATATCACCCGGCGCACCGGCCCAGACCATCTCGAGGATGCCAATATCCCTCGGTACCCTCCGGGTTCGTCCCGTTGCCTATACACGAATCCCTAAACACCGGGGACAAACCGATCTGATTCGAGAAAAGGCTCCGTATATTCTCATATACCAAGCCTTCCACCTCCAATCACTACCGCTCACGTGGTAGCACCGTGCCGAGCCTCACGAGTCCACCACTGGACCCGACCTTAGCTGGATGGTCGAGCGGATGAAAGACACAGAAAGCCACCATGAGCGGCTGGCGGGAAACGTTGAATCCGCGAGATCAGGGAATGGTCACGCCTCTCCCTGCCAAGTTCGAGAATGCGGAGATGGACCGATTCGATGGAACCGAATGTCCTCAAACGCACGTCGACACTTACGTTCTCGGCATGAGAGCAAAAGGAGCAACCCTCCGGCAAATGGCCGACCACTTCCGGCATACGCTCAGCTCGGCGTTACGATGGTTTCGAGGTCGAAGCTGCGGATCGCCGCACACAGGAACGGATCGGTAACATCTTCTGGGCAGTACGAGATCCAACTTAGAGTGGGAAACAAGTCGCGAGGACTTAATCACCAGCGAGCGAAAGCGGATGAAAGTGTTGGGGAATTCTACAAGAGATGGGTGGAAACTCTCAGAAATCATGGAGCCGCTCTCGAGACGAACGGATGCGGATCTTGAGTCTTGCTTGAGACCGTCCATCGGAACTCTCATCGGTCACAATTTCTTCCCGGATCTCGGGCCATGGTCAATGCTGGCTCACGGTTCGAGAAGGATCTCAAGGAAAAGTTGGCTCTTGCCACGGCCGTACGAATCTGCTCAGCAGTGCATTCAATCACTGCCAGGCCCCGGCAAGGAAGATACGTGCATCGGCTACGTCCATCGGGGACAACGGTCGGGTAACGAAACCCGGTCCCGCAAAGCAACGGTTCTACTCGAAGCGGCTGCCGTACACTTCGACAAGTTGGACATGCCCCGAGCAAGATCTTTGGAAGGGCTAATCAAGGAGGGTCTCCTTAAGCCGTGGCCAATTACAAACCCAAGTTCCCGTAGCGATGCGGACAAGAGCAAATCTTGCGCCTTCCATCGGTATCACGGCCATACCATGACAAGCTGTTTGGGGTTACGATACGAAATCCCGAGAACTTGATAGAAGAAGGCAAGTTAGAGCGCCCCAGTGGGCCCGATACGATCGGGAATCCCTTTAGAATAATAACGGCGTGAACTCCATTGAGTGGGTGCCCAAGAAGTGTGCTACGAGAACCGGTTTCTCCGCCTCTTTCATTTGGATCCTCCTCTAATGTTCACATCGGCTACGATGTTTGTGGCGCTCACTTTGCACAGTGTACGAGTCTCGAGCGTCGGAGCAATCCTCAGAAAACGAAGAAGAAATCCTCTCAGCGGCAAGGCGAGAGAAAGATACGAGCCAGGAGATACCGGTGTAGGTACACTTGGAGAACCCTCGGGAGGTTCGACTACTACGTCTTGTACTCCGGCCGGTCCTCTTTGCCTCCGAGGCCATGCGGCTCTAGAAGCGAGACGGGGGTGGGAAAGCCGAAAAGCCCGAGTGAAACCGAGTCGAGACCACGGAACAGGAATACCTCGGATCTTGATAGTCTTGCGCCGGTCGAAGCCTAACCCTCAGCGGGATCGGCCAAGATTCAACTTGTCCGGCTTAGAGCTCGGACCGGTAAAGGAAGATCAAGGTCGGCTTAGCAATCGCACTCGATCAATGTGCTAACCAAGGGCGGCAACGCCGCGGGCGGCCTCAGCATACTCACGAGGTTCCGGCCAAAGGCTTTACCTCGCAAGAGGAAGACGAAACGGATGGGTGGATGACTCTCCTTCTACGGATAGAGACGAGATCTACGACTCCCGCTGTATGGCGGCATGATCACATTACGTGATGAAGACTTACCGAGAGACGCCTCGGGGCACAACGAAGCTCTGTACATCACTCTCAAACTCAACACCATATCACTCCCGGAGTATTGGTAGATAACGGGTCAGCCGTTAATGTCCTCCCTCTCGGCATGATGCGAGCTCTCCGCATCCATGAAAGCCATTTGATACCGTCTACTCGGACTATCGAGGCTACGACAACTCGTCTCGTCCCGTCACAGGGACGGTGACTCTGGAACTTTGGTTCGAAACCCCGAATGGTGCCGGCAAAATTCCACGTGATGGACATTCCATCCGAGTTCACGGCTCTTTTGGGACGCCCTTGGCTACACCACATGAAGGCCATGCTTCCACTCTCCATCGGTGCGTCAAGTTCATCAGCAGGCGGGGAGATCTCGAAGTCATCAGGGGACGGTTTCCTCATAGGAAACGAAGCGAGACATTAGCAACGTGTCGCACTCGGGCACGGGGTTACCTCCTTCGAATCAACCGAGGGACTACGGGGCAAATCTCATCGAGAATCCCTCGAGTCGGAGATGCTAACTATGTAAACGTACTCGGCGGGCGGACCACAGGCGATCAGATACATCAAGTTCAGCTGTCGTTTCCAACACTTGGAGCGGGTGGAAGGAAACGGCGAATATCGCCATGATACGGGCACATAAACCCCGATCTCCAATCGGAGATTCGTCGGCATTCTCCAAACAAACTCTACGGCCCCGCCGGGTGAAGAGGTTTTTGTGATCAAGGTCAACAAGCACCGTCATTCTCGTGATGAATGCATGGAAGTTGTATGGGGCGTCCTCACGAGGAACTACCATTGCACCCCTCTTCTCCAACGAAGAGCATGATGTTTTCTAGTTTGCTCCGGCCAACGCAACTGGCCTTGTACGTCCCTACACACTGGATTGAGCGATCGAGATGACGATGAATCTGGACTCTCGGAGTCGAGGACGCGGCGGACCCGCAAGCGGACCTCCGCATTCACATGCTCGGTTTGAGGACGGAACTCCTTCCGTCGGGTCACCTACGACCAAGGTTCCAATACCATGGAAATTGTCAAGCTCAACGTCCGGTCTGAGACGGCTATCAGACAATTGGAAGCACGTGATTCACGCAACGAGGAATCCCTACGATCAAGTGAATGACGACGACTTCGTCAATATCATCTATTCCGGGTATCTGATGAAGCGAGGACCCGTTCTTGTTATCGGGTCTGCCACACCAGGTCACCCTCGATGATTGCACTGCTCATGGTAAACGAGGCAGCCAAGCGAGCTCGAGCTCATCCCTACTTCCAAGTACCGGCCCGGCGTGGCCGGCCCGTGCCGTCGGTCAAGCTTATACCCTCAGCGCCGCGAGGCGAGGGCGGCGGCAAAGGAGACCAAGCTCCTCACCTGCTACAAGTCGAGATCAACCTCGGGAACGCTTCCACCGGCCACCGAAAACATACGTGAAAGTCTTCCCCGCAAGGCGAGTCGGCTTCCAGGCACGAGGAAATGACCACCTCGGCATCAACATGCTTGGTTCGATTCTGCTCCCAGTAAGTCGCGGCCCGGATTGAGACATCACGCAATCGGCGCTAGCTTTGATAGACTTGGCGATCGAGCGAGATCACGAGGCTGTCAACATTGCGGGAATTCAATACCCCAGTGGGGTCAATCAACGAGATATGGGCAAACTTCTTGGTGATCGAGATTAAGGAAGGACGCATGGAATGTCCCGGTCAGGCTTCCTTCGTCAATGTAATCCAAGTGTTCCCGCCATTCGGCGATTTGAATGTAATCACGGTTACGGACACTAGCCGGGCGATGCGCGCCTACGGAGGCGCTAGGTCTCGCAAGGAAAGCTCTCATGGAGCTAGCCGCTCAAGAAAGTCGTCTTTGGGACGAAGACCAAGCTCGAAAGACCTACGGGGACCAAGCCCTTAAAGTGTCACGGGCGGCTTCGACGAGAGAGCTAGAGGCCACTCTAGTCCAATTCGACCTCAAGAGTTTTGCTCATGGCACCTTTCCGGACTACCGTCTGTTCTCATCCAACCCCTGCCGGCCCGAGGGTGGTCAGCGGTCCCAGATGACCTAGGAGATGGAACGACACGGCGGAGCGAATCCCGGCGCTTACCTTCCCGAGGAAAGCAAGTTCTGTGAAAGCGACGGTGAAGACGATGAAACCATTCTCTTCCAAGCCGGGCATGAAGTCAGCAAAGCCGGACTCCCGAGGGTCTGGGAGGATGGGAACGGATCATTACCGCACTCAAATTGAAAGGCCAGCTCGGGGAGGAAGGTCTATTTAAAAACGGGGAGGAGGATGGAAATTCGTCTCGAGCAACTACTCGGGAAATTCCACGGTCTACGGCCTTCATTTACGAAACGATCAAGCCAGGACGGCAACCGGTCACATGGGCGAGATGTTCGGGAAGCCGTATACTCGCCTTAGGCATACCGCCACTCGAGATAAAGCGAGAGAAGAAAACTCTCCCCAATGGAGGTTTACCTAGGCGCCGCACGCGGTTCAAAGAAGCCTTGGCTATTCTCACATGGGAAGAAACGCGAGGCATTAACTCTCGACGCGAGCTCCATTGCAAGAAGGTTGATCTGGGCCCGAGTGGAGGAAAACTAGCCAACCACGAGTATCGCCGGACCCAACTCAGGCCCTTACAGTATGCTCGGCAAGAAGGAAAGGAACGCGATATACCGTGAAGAAATCAAGGAGACCGTTCGTTTGGCCGAGAACTCTCCGGCCTCCCGGAGGGTCGGCCAGCGCACGGTTCGGATTCGAGCAATCAGCATTTGTGCAGCGACATTCGAACGGCTACGTCAAGCTGTAGGCTACCTCCCCTTGAGAGGCACCTAGCCGGTATCACGGGACGAGAATCCGTCAAGCTGCCGAAGCTCCCGGGAATTCATCCACAATCAATGAGTTGAGGAAGGCATGGCCCTATGCTACGAGGAATCCTCCTCTAACTATGGCTCGGCTTCGAGGCGGCTGTTCGAAGGGACCAAACGATGTCGGCGTTCTAACCGATCGGGTCAAATCCATGCATTACCACCTAAGGCCACCAAAAAGCCGACGGAGCGAGTGCGGTCCGGCCGGCCCGAAGACGCAAGTTCCTTGAAAGAGGACCCGATCCTCGCTCGGCTCAAGCGAGACTCGAGGCAAACATTTCCCTTTGGTCTCTGCTCGCCTCCTCTTATCCTCACAAGCTCGAAGCTAGAGGAAAGCTGGCCCGTACCATGGTCCCAGTGGGCCCTTGACCCCAGAGATGAAGTCATTCGAGATGATTGGTAACATCATTATGGCAACATTATCACCTTGCGATTTGGACCTTCCAAAATTTGGGGCTGATCACAATGAGCCGCTTTACATCACGATCCCAGTGGACGAGCGTCGTCTTCCTCGCGTGTTGGTAGACGGAGGTTCGGAATGAATGTCTTGCCCGCCAAGATGATGGACACTGCTTGACATCAAGCCCACGAGATCTTAAGCCTTCGGATCCACCTTTGTCGAGGCCTATGACTCTACTTCCCGTACGGTTCTCGGGGTTGCTACTCTTAACATACGGTTCGGCGGCGGGTGATCCCCACGAATTCCAAGTGTTGGACATTCCAATCACTTTCACTGGCCATCTGGGCGTCCACGGCTGCATCAAATCAATGGCGTGGCATCCGCCCTTCATCGGTGCCTCAAGTTCATGCAAGGCAGAGCTAACCCACGATCTACGGCGACGGTGTCACCGCAGGGGACCGGCACCAGCGGCATTCCGGTCTTGGAAATCAAGCATAATGATGACATGCCATTAAGC
This sequence comes from Adenophora triphylla var. japonica, assembly GCA_022495995.1. Taxonomy (NCBI): domain Eukaryota; kingdom Viridiplantae; phylum Streptophyta; class Magnoliopsida; order Asterales; family Campanulaceae; genus Adenophora; species Adenophora triphylla. The sequence continues at coordinate 67,070 of JAFEMH010007883.1, forward strand.
TGGATTCACTACGGAGACCTCCAAGATCCAAATATGCAACGTGGACCTTCCCTTTGTCTCACGATCGAGATTCCTCCCGCCATGAGGATGATGAAACTCATGAACTTCATCCCGGGGCGGGGCTCGGCAAAAGGCTGCAAGGCCGGCACCAAGTTGTGAAGTCAAGGACCACACCACGGTCCGGGGCTTGGCTACGTGCCAACACCGGCTGACATCAAGGAAGGCAAAGGCTCGCCGCGCACCAAGGCGGCGGCCCACAAAGGGGAACCTCAGCGGCACACCCAATCTCAGGCCTTACGGCTTTGACCTCGCTCATTACTTCACGAGGCAGAACCGGCAGCGAAGCTGAGGGGACCAACAAGGAGAGCAAAAGCGAAGCGAGGGGACCAATAAGAGCAAAGCAGAGCGAGGGGGCAGTGCAGCAAGCAGGGAGCCCGCCGATGAAGGCTGATGAAGATGAGAAAGAAGCCGAGGAATAGTCAACACTAAGACTACGAGACGAGAATGGAACGGCTAGCACGGGACCTCGCGTTTGAGAGGACTCAAAGCTAATCCGATAAGGGGAGCGTTCCTCAAGAGCATCACGGCTACACTGGACCAAGCTGCCCACCCAGCAGTCCAGCGCGAGTACACATTCAAAGGAATCCCGAGACTTGGAAGGAAGCAACTCAAGGTACTCTCCATGGGAAACAAGTTGTTCGGATCAGCCGCCGAGGCCACATTCGAGACAGTAAATCCAAAGCGGAAGGAACCAGAATTCATAGAAGATGCTCTCAGTGGACCTGTAGGGGAATTAGGGTCTTTGATACTAATGGTGCTTCCGGATATATGATTGAATCGTGTATAATCCACTTTCCGAATAAAGTATTTCGACCCTTAATGCCTGGGTTACACAAAATCTTTATTGGGATAAGACGATCACACAATTTGCTTTTCTAGGCAAAGAGAACAAATCAAAACTTGAGAATTGCTTTGCTTTCGTTATTGTTGTAATTAGAAACTCTTGTGTTTTTCATTGTGTGTATAACCGAGATCAATCCTCTGTATATATACGAGATGGGGAGGTATGAAAGTTAAAAGGGTACAATCAAAAGACATGATTTTAGCCAAGCAATGTGTCTCTTCATTTTGAAAAGGCATGCAGTACAGAACCGCAGCGCGCCGTGTCTTATGATTTACCTGCACGCGCCGTGCTTGTTCATACTCGCACGTGCCGTGTCATATGAACCGCACTTGCGGCCGTGGCTTTGTTCATACCCGATCAAAGCAAAAAGTGCTACCCTTTAACTTTTACTTCTATATCGAGGTTGACTTCGTTTTAGTCTTTCAAACGAGTGTGTACTCCACACTTTCCCTTACTCGTATCCCAGTCTAATACGAATCACATTGATCTCTTAGTAAATCACCATTACAATAAAACAAGCTTGATGACACTAAAATCACCAACAAATCCTCTCCATTTTAGTGTAATCCTTTGATTTACTAAAGCTGACCATATAAATAATCGAAACAAACGAATGCATAAATGAAAATGTCTTGCGATTTGAATTTTCATCTTGAAGTATAATACACATTTCAAATACTCGAGAATCGGGGTGTCAAATAACGGATTGAACCCGTCAACTCATATGAATACCTGAAGATACTATACACATAAGTTCGGTACAATTCTCTTTGTTTAATCTTGACACTTTTACAAGCCATGTGTCCATATCCATTGGTGAACATATAGGAAGCCAAGTCCTAGCTTAGCTTGAAGCGGCAAAACTTCATGTTCATTAAGGTAGTTCCTTTAGTCTTGCACCTCGCATTTGCAATTTTTCAAAGGAACTATTAAGAAGATATTCTTCAACCCTAGGTTTTACTTGCGGTGTCCGAACACATACCTTGGGAAAAATAATAACATGTGTTCCAATCTCCAGCTATCATGAGCTTTCCACATTGAATTCAAGCTTCTAACGTTGTATTAGAAGCGGAATTGGGTATCTCACAATTAGAGGATTAAATGGACTTTAATCCCATTCCCATTGTTGATCGAACTTATTTGCAAGTCTCTGTGTCGGCTAACCCCTTCGTCCAGGTGGTCACCCAGAATTTTGTTGCGACCGAACAAACTCAACTCGATATCACACCATTCATGATTAACTCTAGAATCATACTATGTTGCGACACCTGCAAAGTGTCTAGACTTGCCATTATAAATCTTGACTATAGGCCCACACAGCTTGAGAAGGTGGCGCACTATCACAATGGATGAACATTACTGTGATATCGTGCTTGGCCATAATGGAATCTCATATATCAAGTTCCGAAGCTACATCCGCTTCTTCCGTTCCAGTGACTGTACCAATGCTACAAACTCGTATTCCATTTGTAGAATGTGTAATACATGTTACCGCTTTTTAGAAGCCCAAGAAATGGCACCTCCTCCAAGCAAGAACACCCAACCACTCGTAGAAGATGAATCTTCTTGGTTGATCCAACTGGCATGTACGTGTAACCTTCTAAAATAGAAGGATGTCCACTATAATATAAACCATACTAGTCCATAGTAATTGCGCTTTTTAAGTAATACTGAACACCCTTGTTATAGCATGCCAATGTTGTTTACTAGGGTTACTAGTGAACCTACTCAATCTTCCTAATGTAAGATATGCAATATCGTGTCGTAGTGCCGAAGTCTATAGCACATACATCAAATCACAATGGCTTTTGAGTATTCAAGCTGCGAACACAGTTTATCAAGATTAGACACAAGTTTCTGCAGTTGGATCCAATGGGAGTACTAATCTTAGAACAATCTTCACAATTAAACCTCTTCGAGAATTTTCTCCAATATAATGAGATTGTGAAATTGCATGATTCCCTTGTTCATCCGTTTAATCTTTATACCAAGAATAACATCGCGCTTCTCCCATGTCCTTCATAGAAAACTTTGATGATAAAAACTTCTTAGTTTTAATATAATCAACTACATTTTTGAGTCAGTGCCTACAAATCAACATGTCATCGAACATATAGGCACATGATTACACCTTTACCGGTTTCATCAAACCCGCTATATACACATTTGTCGGACTCGATTTAATACAAAACCATTCGACAAAACAACCTCATCAAACTTTTGATGCCACCGCTTAGGTGCTTGCTTCTAGCCCATTGTCAATGACTTAATTAACTTCACATGCAACCTTTACAGCTCATTACTCGGCATAACAAAACTTTCTTCTGGTTGTTTCATATACACTTCTTTCTTCCTAAATCACCATTTAAGAATGTCATGCTTTGTTTTGACATCCATTTGATTTGGATCAATAGATTCTCGAATAGCCGCCAAAGCTATCGGAAATCTATGTAAACTAGTGATACGAGCAACCCAAGTGCATAGGTATCGAAGTAATCGATCCCTTCCTTTTTGTCTAAAGCCTTAGATTACCAATCGAGCTTTAAACTTGTCAATTGTTCCATCGACTTTCATCTTCTTTTTGAAGATCCCATTTGCACCCCAAAGGTTCTGACACCAGTGGTAAATCGAGACAAGACCCATGTATTATTTTCCATAATAGAACCAATCTCATCATCGATTGCTTCTTTCGAAAACCCGGCATCTCGAGATTGTATTGCTAGGTCATATGTTCTCGGATCCTCCTGCAATACTATAACGGTAAGAGTATTGAGATTCAACACACGATCTCTTGATCCCTCAACTAAATATAGTTGAAAATCAAACCATATGATTTAGCTTTCCTTACTCTTTTACTTCTACAAGGTTGAATTATCTCACTTGGTACATCAATTTAAATGATCATCCATTTGAGATTCGGTAGATATTGGTATAATATCTACAGGTGCAGGTATTGAAGAGAAACGATTCTCATCAAAGATTGCATCTCTTCGATTCTATAATTGTGTTAATAGAGATGAATTCATTAGGTTCTATAACATAGAACCTATATGCCTTGGAATGCTGTATATCCACGCAAAGATGCAATCAACACCTTTTTCTCCCAACTTTTTCCTTTTAGAGTCAGGAAGTCTAACCGCGGCCCTCTGACCCTGAGCTGTAAAAATGCTAAGTTTGGTCTTTTCTTATACCAAAGCTCATATAGGGTAATCTTGTTCCTTTTATTAGGAACTCTATTCAATAGATGACAAGCCGTTAACTTGTGAAAGCTGCCCCAAAACCCGTCACTCGAAACTGAAGTAAGACAGCATGGCGTTAACCACATTTCTTGAGAGTTCTATTCTTCCTTTCAGCCACACCATTTTGTTGTGGTACATAAGGAACCGTAGTCTCATGAATTATCCCTACGGATTGGAAATATTTAGGATCATAATATTCACTACCTCTATCCGTACGTAAGGTTTTAATCAAGCCACTTAATTGAAGTTGACTTAGGTTTTATAAATTTTAAATTTATCTAGGGCTTCATCTTTTGCATCTGCGGCAAATAAAATATAGCAAAACCTAGAAGCATCATCTATAAAAGTGACTATATACTTTTTATTGCCTAAAGATGGAGTTGCATAGAAAGTCACATAAATCACTATAGATCAATTAAGATTTCAAAATTCCACTATAACACTTTTAAAAGGTTTCCCTAGTGATTTTTGTTAACATGCCAAGTATTACACCTTTCCGTATTATTATTAATAGCAGGGAATCAAACCATCTTTGGACATTTCCATCATTCTTTTATAGTGCACATGTCTGTTTCCGAGCATGCCATAATGAGGAATTAACAACAACAGAGGAAGTCATATAAATGAACTAGAGTTAGCAGGAATTTTATTCAAATTCAACATAAACATCCCATTGTTATAATAACCAAATCCTACCAAATACACCTGAGCTTTTTGATAAGATATACTTATCGGACTCATAAACTTGTTTATAGCCACACTTGTTCAAGAACGAGGACCAGAAATTAAATTCTTCACGAAGTTTAGGTACATCTGAAACATTAAACAAAGAAATAGTTTTTCCCGAACTAAATTCCAACACCACACTTCCTCTTCCTTGAATAGGAGCGGAATGGTCATCACGTATGTAAAGGGCCGATCCGTCTTCCGTTGGATTCGTATGTCTTAAACCAGCAACGTCCCTTACAAACATGAGTTGTGGCA
>JAFEMH010007884.1:0-72141 GCA_022495995.1 Adenophora triphylla var. japonica
AATCAGCTGGGGCAAAATCCGCACGTGAATGTCTTCTCATGGTTGGGGCTATCTCTAATGCCACGCCTAATCGGGATCCCGCCTCGCCGGAACCGATCAATCCGGACCTTCACAAAGAATGCCTACAGCTCAATGCCGCCACAACTTGGTTCTCGGGCCACGCCGGGAGCCCCTCCTCGTAATGCACTAGTTCACCAAGCTCCTCACACAAATCCATTCCTCACTGTACTTCTATGGGTTACCAAGCCTCCATCCCTGTCATCCGAATCACCAGACCGCAGCATTCCCCTGCCACACCTTCACCACAGTGCCATGCAATTCAACAATCCGGACAAGCAGCCCGCACTCAAGCCTACTTACGGGCCCCACTGAAATCCAAGTTATCCGGCCACATCGGGCTGCTCTCCACCTACTTTGCCGGGCCTGAAAATCAACAAAGAAGCCGCAAGGTTCTATCCTTTTGCTCGTGCTCCTACTCATGCTCCCTGCAGTAACTCACCCCCGTGACAGTTTTCACCTACGTCCCCGGATCGGCCAGTTCCCTCCACCGCCTGCCTCCAAGTAGCTCCTCTCTCTAGCTCGGCCACTAGCTTGAATGCCATGGTTCCACCACAAGACCCTCATCCGGCCCGGTTCATGGAACAACACAAGGAAATGAAAGCGCAGATCGCCGAACCGATCGCCAAGAAGTTCGCTCTTCCGCCTACGTGCACCCGAACTCCATTGTTCCTCCGCCCCACAAATTCGTGATGCCAAATCTGGATCTCTTTGATGGGACCGCATGCCCGAAAACCCATTTGGACACATATACCTTGGCGATGAAAGCCAAAGGATGTACCAATCGCCAGCTTGGCCGACTATTTCGCCTATCCTTCAAGTCCAAAGGTCCTTAAAGTGGTTCTTCCGTTTTGAAACCTCGGAAGCCGTGGCTACGTGGGACCAGATTACCAATGCCAACTTGGAATGGGAAACAAATAGGGTTGACCTACAAACAACAATGCGGCGCCCCGATGAGAATGTTGGGACTTTTACAAGCGGTAGAATTCGAAACTCAGTGAAATGGCCATCCCTCCTTCCGAAGAGGAACAACTGGACATCTTCCAGCCATGCTTGAAACCACATCTCGAGAGCTCTCCTCGGGCCACTTCCCATACTGCACTTACTGCCATGGTTAACTCGCAGCCTAAGTTTGAAAAGGCCTACACCGCAACCGGCCGCCGCACTCCGCCTGCGCATATCGGGCTCCTCCCGCAAACACGCCCTCAAGCTCCCGCTAAAGGCAAAGAGATGATTCACTATGCGGACAGAATGTAACAACACGACTCCTTTTGCTCCCGTAAAACCAAATGAGCCTGCACCACGGGTCATGAATCTCGAAAACTTTGGAATGCCTCGAATGACATCTTTAGAGGACTCGGTGAAAGAAGGCTTGCCGCGGCCTTTGGAGAATTTCCAACCCAGAAATCCGAATGCTCCCGTGGATACTACAAAGTATTGTGCTTTTCATCAAGCTCAAGGACATCCGATCGACAACCGCTTCACTCAAAAGGCAATTCAGGCTAATAGAGCAAGGAAAGTTGGAAGGCCCCGAGGGCCTAACACGCCAAAAATCCCTCGCCAAGGAACCATAATCGTGTGAATATGATTGAATGCGGAGAATCTTCGCATGCCCACGAAGATGCCGATGAAGGTCCCCAAATACCCGTGGCCAACCTCGTCGAGGATCCCGACCCGGATTCCCCTCAAAGCCCTTGAGGATATCGAACGAATCAACCCATCTTGGTCTCATGTCGAGACTCCTTGCAAGAATACGAGGCCCGCTATTTTTCGGATGAAGGGAAGGCCAATACCGAAGAGTCAATGTTCCTGGCCAAAATATGAGAGGACCATTTACACAAGATGGTTAGAACAATCGAGAAGAATCGAACAAGAAAGCTTCCGGCGAGCGCTCGTACCGGGGCTTATCAAAGAAAGAGGCCGAAGAGCATCTCGGAGCTAGTACACTTCCACAACCGGCTATTGGAGAAGTCAAATACGACCCCGAAGGCAAATAAATCGAAGAATCGTAGGAGGAAGAACCCTTCTACATTCTACCCGGTGTTAAATACGTGCCACCCTCTCACTCTTCCCCCGCAATTTCGGGAGGAGAAGCCGAGTCACAATTGCCACTTCCGGGAATGGGAACATATGACAATTTTTGCGGCCGCACGCACCCATATTCCCCAACGGGTTTGATCGGCGTTCCTCTCACCGAAATCCCGTAGTAATGGGAAGAAGATTCCGATGACAGCGATGATGATGATGATGACGAGAGTGAAGAGTCAACCGAGGCCCCGATCCGGAAACAATCTGGAACAATCATGCCGTAAATGAGCCCATGGGAGCCGTGCACAATGGCCGGTTATCGCCAGTTTACCTACGAAGAAACTTCGGAAGACGAATATGAGACCGAGGACATGAAGGCCATGAAGTTTCATGGATCCGAGCACGTGGATGTCTTAGAATTCAACACCGCCTACCATGCTTGGGGGAAAGGGTTTTCGTGTGTCCGATCCAGCCGATAGTCGAAGATCCGATCGAAAGAGGAAAATTAACTCCCATCCGCCCAAATGAGAAAATAACCATGGTTAGATCAAATCCACCCCGTAACAAAGTAACACTCCTTATCGTGGTTACCCAAGAAGAGGTCACCTTCCCCGAATGTATGTCGCCTTTCAGAGAAGTCCTAGAAACCGGCATGATACCGGATGCGCTCCCACACGTAACGCTATAATCATCTCCAACTCGAGTATTGCGTAAGGGAATCGTAATGGCCGCACTATACCGGGATGAGATCGAAAAGCCGCCGAGTCCCGACAATAGCGACTCTTGTTGCATGATAACTATGAGCAAGGCCGGCCATGAGAGTGAATCTGAGGACGCCCTAGCTCTGTGGGCCATCCAAGGGGCAACAACACAACCCCAAACCCAAAAGCTCGTGACTTGGGAAGCGCTTATAAGGCCGCCCAGAAGGAGCCAAGATAGCCACCCCTCACCGTCACTAGACTCCGTAACCAAAGGGCCAATAGCCAAAAGGGCTCCCCGTTGACCTTAGCAAAGATTGAAGAAATCCAACAAGAGACGACTGATGAGGAAGTTAACTGTTGACCCGATCCGCGTATCTTCCAAGGAAATCCCAAGGCGTATAAGAAGGCCACGATCAAGCACCAAAAGAAGATCGCCGCCCCTATGCTAAGACAACAAACCTGCACTCGAAAAGAGGATCCCGTGCTCACCCAGCTTGAAGCAAACACAGCCAACATTTCCTCTCGGTCTCTACTCACCTCGTCCTATCCCCATAAGCCGAAGCCGGAAGAAAGCCCGGCTCGCACTCGTGCCTATTGATGCTACTTCCCGATGATGTGGTACAGCTAATTGGAAACATCCATTACGGGAATATAATCACTTTCACGCATCTCGACCTCCCTCAATTTGGGGCCGATCATAACGAGCCTCTCTTCATCACACCCAATTGGATTGAACGACGCCTCCTCGGGTCCTGTTGATAACGGGTCCGGAATGAACATTCTTCCTAAGAAAGATCATGAGCTTGCTTGATATCAAGACTACGTACTTGAAGCCTTCTTCCCTCACAATAAAGCTTACGACTCAACATCCCGAGCAAACCCCTGAGTTGCTACTTTGGACCTCTCGGTTTGGACGTAAATTGATACCCGTGGAATTCCAGTTATCGACATCCCGATTACTTTCAATGCCCTTCATTGGGAAGACCTTGGCTCCATCAAGTCAAAGCGGGTCGCCTCAAGCCTCCACTCAAGGTGTGAAATTCGCCTCGAATGGGGATCTCGACGACCATTTACTGAGATTTAGTCACTTTAGAGGGCACAGATACGGGCGGAATACCTATTCTCGGAAATCAAACATGACGAGGAAGGTCTCATGCTAACGGGCTTCACGGCCGAGCCTCCCAAGGCCCAAGTGTGCAACACATAGATTCGACGGTCACTGATAAAATCCCACCGGTCTTGAAAATGATGAGAAAATGAGCTATCTACCCGGCCTCTGGCCTGGGGAAGCACCAACAAGGAACTCACAAACTCATCGAGGTGAAAGGACAGTAATACTCGCCACGGCCCGGGATATGAGGCCTCCTCAGTGACACCGCAAAAGGAAAAAGATTTGAAGCCGCCACAGAAAGGTCCCGGCCGACAACCCTAAATCTCTCCTTCAAATCCTAATTTGGCCGACTACTTTGTAAAGGGTCCCACACAACCAGAAACATCACAGAGCCCACTCCTACGGCAGATGGCTAAAGCTACAGGATAGCCTCAACAAGTTTAAGAGGAACCAAGGCTAACCCGGTCCGTAGAATGTTCCCGGACCTACCCAAGATACCCGGGGCTACCACTACCATGAAGAGCGAGTATACCTTCGAGGCGTGCTCGACACGGTGGAACAGCCGAGAAGCTCACAACCACTATTCCTACCGCCCAGAAGATCCGAAACCCGAATTCGAACCGACAGCCAAAAGCTAAGGCCACGGAATTTCCCTCGATGATTGGGATGGTCTCGGTTATGCAAAGAATTGTTCGAAGAAGAAGTCCAGTGCCGGACCCGATTGATCTCGGCTCGGTCCAAGAGATGATAGCAGCAATTGAGAAAGGAAAACAAAAACAAGACAGCTCCCGAGTCATGAGGCCACCAACAAAGAAAGCCGCTAAAAATTGGGAAAACCTCTCGTGCCCGTCCGCGACCAAGGAGGAAATGATCACCAAGCTTGGATTGGTCCCCCGTCCCTTTGTGTCAATCTAGGACAAGTCCTCCCAGCCTCTCTTTGTTAAGATCGAGTCTCTAGGGTCGTCCGACGGCCTTACGCCCGAAGACTACGAGTCTCGTAGCAAGCGTTGTATTCCTTTCGTTTTCAATGAAATGACGAACCTTTCGAGTATCCCTTAATTGCCACTTTAACTAATGATGAATTAATTAATAAAAAAAATTTATTAATAATTCATTAGATAAAGAAGGCACACATTAAACGAAAAAAATCAAACAACAAAAAAAAAATCTTTAAGCAAAGTTGTCCTGGAAGAGGAAAATCGAGCCCAAGCCGCCGAAGAGATTTTGACGAGTGTGAATTTGGGAACTCGGAAGAGCCTAAAGAGACGCAGATTGGTGATTTCTTCGAAGGAATCGGAAAGGATGCTCTGCAAAGTCCTACAAAATCCTCAATTCAAAGAAAGTTGCCCTCTTCATCAAAGAGAACATCATGTGCAGATACATTTCAGATAATGGATCCCACTTCGAAGGGGAATGCGACAGGATGCTGGCAGAATTCCGAATAACCCGTCACAAGTCATCTCCTTACAGCCCCAAACCAACGGAGCCGTTGAGGCAAAGCAAACAAGACTCGAAAATATCATCCGGAAAATGGCTGTCCAAGGCGTAGATTGGCCCGAGAAGTTACACCTGGCACTCTGGGGCTACGTAACATCGGGCCGAACGGCAACTGGGGAAACACCGTTTGCCCTCACATACGGAATGGAAGCCGTGCTCCCAATCGAATTGGAAATCCCCTCGCTCCGCGTACTGCTGGAAAGCCAGATCAACGAGGTCGAATGGCTCCAGAGTCGCCATGACGAATTGGCCCTGCTAGATGAACGCCGATTGAAAGCAATGGAACACATCCGAGCCTACCAAGGAAGAATGGCCGTGAGCCTTCGACAAGAAAGTAAAGCATCGGGAGATCCGAGAAGGTGATCTCGTTTTGAAAGAAAAGCCCCCACCCGTATCAACCCCTCGGCAAATGGGAGCCCGTATGGGTCGGGCCGTATGTCGTCCGTAAGATCTTCTCCGAGGAGCCATGCAACTTGCAGACCTCGACGGGAATCCCTTTGTACACCCAGTGAATGGTGACAAGCTGCGCAGATACTACGCGTAAAAAAAACAACAAAAAAAGAGTGCTAAGAGTTATACCCAACTAGGTTGAAAACCCGAAAAGGGCGGCCTAGTTAAAAAATAGGTTGCACCAAAAAAAAAAACAAAAAAAAAAAAAACAAAACAAAAAACAAAACAAAAAACAAAACAAAAAAAAAAAAACAACAAAAAAAATCGGGTTGAACTACGAAGACCTGAGCTCCTCAAAATGAGGGGAAAGTAGGCAGCCGGAAACGGTTCGGTCTAAAACACAAATAAAAGCCATACTTTGGCATCAATACAACTGATCAGACCATGAAAGCGTCTCGAAAAACTCTAAAGCAATTCAAATATTCATTACAAATTAAAAGCTCTTTGATGAGTCTAAGCCCGATTCATTCCTACAACTGGCAACCTGCTAAAAGAAACTAAAATACATAATCAAACTAATGTGTCTGCCATGACAAGAAAGGGATACTCGGAAACCTCGCAGTCACTCCAAGCCACTCGCATCGGCCTCTCCCCTCTTCTTCCCCCTTCGAGTCTTCTTTTTCGAACAGGAAAAATGTCGGTGTTTCTCCTACCAATCTTCTCGGTATAGGGACGGGATCTATCAAACCAGCCTCCGCCGTGGCCTTAGTAGCCCTAGCATCATCTCTCATCTCCCGTAGCCTAGGCGGTAGCATATGAGCCCTCCTCTCCTGCCTGTCTCTTGGACGTAAGCCTCATAGTCTGGTCCACGTCCCGTCTCCGCTCCTATCATGAGGGTTGGCCCGCCTCGGCCCTCCTCCTCTCTCGAAGCCAGTCCTCCGCACCCACAATGGCCTCACGCCGTCTCAAAATAGCCACCTGAGTCTCTCCTGCATGCCTCTCATACCAATCCAGTACCAAGTGGTCAAGAACACCGGTCTCGGACGCTTGAGAATAACCCGAGGAGGAAAGGCATCATACCTCCATGCTCGGGAAAGAAATGGAAACACTGAGGGATCATCCATAGAAACAGGAGCCACCACCCTGGTGGCTATATCATCAAAGTTCTCCAAAGGAACCTGCTCCAAGCCGAACTGTCTCAGAACCAAAGACTAATATAGAAGCCGGACTGAGAAAGCCCCGGAAGCATGACCACATGAGACCCATCCTCAAGCACTCTGCGAGTCTCCACCCGCCAACAAGGCACTCGACCATCCGATGTCTTCTCTCGTCCGGAGACCAGCCATCCAACGCTCCCATGAGCCACGATCATCAAAATCCACGCAACTCCCCTCTGGCAAATGTCCAAGGCTTGATCATGTCGGAGTTTCCCGAAGAATCCCCAAACGCTCCATCGCCCATGTGGTCAAGAGGAACGGGCTGCCCCCGTGCATATACCGTCTTCCGGTAGCCCTCTTATCAAAGAGCATGAAAAGTCTCCCCGTAATCAAAGGAACGACATCTCTCGCCTGTGCGACAAATGAACGACAACATCCAAGAAAGACCGATGGCAAATCCCAAAGGAATAGACCATGAACAGGGTGCCAAACATACAAAGTGCAAAGGCATCCCAATAGGCATCATCCACCAAGCCTAGGCCCCTAAACCTACTCAGGGGGAAGGCCGGAAATATCAAAATGATCGGGACCACGGATCATACCTTGCGCTTCCTCCGGGGAAAGATGAAGGAGGACGCACAATCTGTCAACAAAAGAAGCCCCTCCGGCAAAGGAACCGCTATCTCTTCCACCTCCGACCACCAAGCAAGGCCCGAAATTCTTCGACGGTCGGAAAAATCTCGTTGAAGGAAAGGCAAAAGACATGCCTTCTAGTGTCCCAAAATGAGGAAGAAGCCCTCAAAAGCTCATAATCCGAATCAATTCCTTGAGAGACCATAAGCACTTCACCTTGTACCTTTCTTCAAAGAAGGACCTCCTCTCATGCATAATCTCCCTGACCAATCCTTGAACTTGTTGAAGAATGACATTTGGGATTCTTGGGACAATTTTGATGGAGCTTTTCTAAGGTTTTCCATGGTTTTCTCTCTTTCTCCCCGAAAATGGCCGTTTGGACCGGAGGTTGAAGAGGATATTTGAATTTGAAATAAAGTGAGACCAGATCTCAAGCAAAATTAAAGGACAATGTCGATGCGGGACCCCATCCGCACGGACATGATTGTCACTTATCGAAAAATCTGCAATGTACCAAGCCGCTACACCAAAAGAGGAATATTCCGTCTCGGTTGCTCGAAACACAATGAAAAAACCTCCCAAACCAGTCCATATACCAAACACTAACACCCTTGCCAAAAAAAAAACAAGGCTCATGCAACACCTTGCATTCATACCGCATTGCATTCATAAAATAAAATCCTAAATTATTACATCAAAAAAAAAAGAAAAAAAATGTGCATAACAAAACAAATCTCAATCCCATAAATCTCAAAATCTCGTAAAATCTCCTAAAAAAATCGGGGGTAATCAATCGTAATCCCTAGCGCCCGACGCGCCCCTCGGTCCTCTTGCGACTCGGGCCCGCCTCCTCAGAGCCCCGAAAATCTCGGGCTCGAATCGTCCTCGTCTCCGTAAAGAGGCTCGTAGGACCAACCGGCACGCCCGATAGGGCAAGCCGAGATCTGCGAAAAAATCGTATCCAAAGGTGAAGGCGTCGGACTCCTGGACGTACGAAGACGACCCACCATGCTGCCAAACGTGTCCCTGCCCGTGTGGATCCCCGAGAATGACGTGATCCGAAGGCAGCACCGCGCGGGGATCAAGGAGAGGAGACAGAGGAGTCTCGAAGAAGTCTACTGAGCGAATAGGGAAGCCTCCCGTCCGACGGCGCCGGCCGTGGTCGCCTCGCTCTAGCTTGAGGAGCCCCGCAAGCGACCATCCTCCTGATGAATCTCTTAGCTCCGATCACTTGCTTCGTCAGCTTCTCGACGACCACCTCCGAAAACTGCACAAAAGCAAAAGCGTCAGAAACAGTTGAAGCGAAAAAAAAAATGATGACAGGAAAGAAAAGAAAAGACAAAAGCAAAAAAAAAGAAGGGGAAAAGGTGAAGCCATACTCTTCATACCGGACGAGGTCGGAAAGCTCGTGGAAGCCGCTCAGCCGAGGATCTGCACCCTCAATCGGACCCCATCCTGGATATATGAAAAATCCGTCCGAGGGTACCGCGGGATCCCAAGCCCTCTCTATCCAGAACCCGAGGCATCCTCGGCCTCCTCAAAACAAATACGGGTACGGCTCGGCCGCCACAAATGCCGAGAAGTGTTGGCCGGCCCTGTAATCAGACCAGGTCACAGATCTGTCACTAGGGTGCATCATATCGGCGGGAGGCTCCACCGGTGTCCTCAAAGGCGAAGTTCACGCCATGCCGGCGCGTCACCCTCTCTCCCGTAATATGCATCGCAGTCGACCTCTCGTAATCCTCCCGCGCGCAGTCCAAATCTCGCCGCCCTTCGCCGCGCCACCTCGAAGCGATCCTGTGGGAAGAATATCATCCCCTCATCTGTCTCGGCCTCCGTCAAAGGAAGGCAATCCGCGTACTGAGAGTCGTACGCCCCGGAGCTTATCTTCTCCCGGGCATGCTTGGACCAAGAATGCATGGCCGGATACGCCCGACGTACTCCGCCATTGCCGCCACATCGTGACGTGGAAAAACTCCAATGCCCATACCTGCGAAAGGTAAAAATCCAATCAATCCAGTGCAAAAGAAAAGTGTGTGCTCAAAAAAAAGAGGGAGAGGGAAAGCAAAAAGAGAGCTTATACCTCCAGGGCAAACTCAAAGCAGTAAGGAGCACACAGCTTCCTGCATTGTACCTATCGAGAGCAAAGTAAAGATCTGGCCCGGCCTCTCCCCACGAGACATCTCCGGCCATCTCCATGTCCTCCAAGGACCTCAAGCAAGGCAAAGACCGCCGTCCTCAAAGCATGTCCAAAAAGGGTGCTCGAAAAGGCAAACCACAAGAAGGCCCCGGCAATCTGATCGGCGCCTATCCTCTCCTCCCCAGCTCGTAACTCACAATGGTCTCCACGATCTTCCCGTAGACCACCGCATACTCCATCCCCATCCCCTTTTGGGGAATAGGGGAAAATCCTGTAAGAGCTCGTAGATCCGCATCGCCGTAGCCATCCCGCCACTCAATGCCGCGTGTCCATTGAAGGACAGGCCCGTAATCGCAGCGTAATAGGAGGGCGTAACCGTAGCCTCGCCCCAGAAGAAGTGAAAGGTGTGGGTCGCATCCCACCAAAGTGCCGCGCTAAAGCAAACATCAGGCCCTTGCTCTTAGGGAACTTGACCAGCCCCCTCAAGCACTCAACGAACTCCCAAAGCCCCGTCTCAACAACAATCTGTCTCGGACTCGGCAAAGCTCCTCGGCCCGCATTCGGAAGCCGGTCCCACAAGTCAACCACGGACTCCACCGATCCTCGAGTCTTCATTTTGTTCAGCTGCTCCGTCACAAAACGGTTTCCGCCCTGCAAAAAAAAAAAGAGAGAAAATGTCAAAAAAAAATTGCATTTGCACAAAAAAAAAGCATACACATGCATTAAAAAAAAAAATTTCGGCAGCATAACGGCATGCAATAGACATAGCCCCATTTTTCTCACAGAAAAGACAGTTTTCAGCAAATCCCATTCAACAATTTTCAATAAAAAAAAATGCATACATGCATATCCTACAAGAAGTTGACGGAAATAAAACTCCGTCCCATTTTCAAAAAAAATGCATACATGCATATCATCCATCTTACATGCAACGGGAGGAAAAATCCGTCCCACTTTTCAAAAAAAAAAAAATCCTAAACATACATACATCTCATATTGGCAAAATGCCCATTCTTTCCAAACAAAATGCATGCATTGCATCATTCATCAATATCAATATTCAATTTCAAAAAAAAAATCATCATCACAATTTTCGAATTTTCAACATGCAATATTCAAATTTCAAAAAAAAATCAAAGTCACAATTCATAATTTTCGAATTTACAAAAAAAAAATGGCGAAAAGGCCAATTATTTCTCCAAGCAAAATGCATATTTTGGGATACCCACATAATCATTGCAACATGCAAAGCATCAAAATCAAGATTCAAAGCTAAGAACATCAATCATTCGAATTTTCAAAAAAAAAAAATTTCAAAAATCACCCAAAATTCAAATTTCAAACAAGAAATCAACAAAGGGATCAAAGGGTTTCAAAGTATACCGTTTGGAGATTCGAATCCGAAGCCCAATGTTGCCAAGCATCGGGGTAGGGCTCCTCCGCAATCGATTGCGAAAGAGTATAGTGCCTCCTCATCCGGACGAGCTCCAATTGTCTCTCCGCTATCGGGCCACGTCCTTGGCCTTGAAAAGCGCCTTCCCCGTGTTCCATTGCTCGAAAAATCAAAGAAAACGAAGGATTTTCGAAGATTTTTGGGCCAAAAATGGTGAAATCCTCGGCTCTCTCCTTCTCTCTCTCGTAATTGCAGAAATTCTGTAAAAAACTGAATGGGGAAGGAGAAGGGCGTTGGCCCTCATTAATACCCCTGACTTTCAAGTCCTCTCCGCGCGGACAGGATTGTAAGGGTCAAAATGACCCTTTTGCCCCTTAAAAATCCAGGACTCTGCAGTTCAGTCCCCAACTTGACAAAGTTAACCAAAGTTAACCAAAGTCAGCCCCTTGTCAAGAAAATTACCCCCGACAGTCAAACGTAAGACCGATCTCCCTGAGAAAGATAACGAGATCCCGTATCTTTCATCAAAAATCAATCTCCGGCAGTAAAACGTAAGACCGATCTCCCCGAGAAAGATAACGGATCCCGTATCTTTCATCAAAATCCTTCCCTGCTAGCCAAACGTAAGACCGACCTCCCTGAGAAAGATAACGAGATCCCGTATCTTTCATCAAAAATCAATCTCCGGCAGTAAAACGTAAGACCGATCTCCCCGAGAAAGATAACGAGATCCCGTATCTTTCATCAAAATCATTCCCCGGCAGTAAAACGTAAGACCGATCTCCCCGAGAAAGATAACGAGATCCCGTATCTTTCATCAAAATTATTCCCCGGCAGTCAAACGTAAGACCGATCTTCCCGAGAAAGATAACGAGATCTCGTATCTTTCATCAAAATCATCCCCCGGCAGTCAAACGTAAGACCGATCTCCCTGAGAAAGATAACGAGATCCCGTATCTTTCATCAAAAATCAATCTCCGGCAGTAAAACGTAAGACCGATCTCCCCGAGAAAGATAACGAGATCCCGTATCTTTCATCAAAATCATTCCCCGGCAGTCAAACGTAAGACCGATCTCCCTGAGAAAGATAACGAGATCCCGTATCTTTCATCAAAAATCAATCTCCGGCAGTCAAACGTAAGACCGATCTCCCTGAGAAAGATAACGAGATCCCGTATCTTTCATCAAAAATCAATCTCCGGCAGTCAAACGTAAGACCGATCTTCCCGAGAAAGATAACGAGATCTCGTATCTTTCATCAAAATCATCCCCCGGCAGTCAAACGTAAGACCGATTTCCCCGAGAAAGATAACGAGATCCCGTATCTTTCATCAAAATCTTCCCGGCAAGCCAAACGTAAGACCGATTTCCTGCATAAATACGTCCAATTTTTTCCCCAAAGAAAGGCTAACAAAATCCCCAGCAAAGTTAACGGAATCCCAAAAGCCAACGGAATCTCGAGTAGTACTCGAACTACGAAAGGGCTTGATTCCCACTAGGGATACGTAGGTAGCCTATCATTAGGTCCAGCCCCTCGACCAAAACGGTCACCCTCTCCTTCGGCAGCAGACGAAGTCCACCGAAAGGCCATTTCAAATTAAGGTCCGAGGCGCCTAAAAAGCCATCATCATCAAGGTCCGAGGCACCTAGAAAGCCATCATCATCAAGGTTCGAGGCACCTAAAAAGCCATCATCATCAAGGTTCGAGGCACCTAAAACGCCATCTCCAAGGTCCGAGGCACCTAAAAAGCCATCATCATCAAGGTCCGAGGCACCTAAAAAGCCATCTTCAAGGTTCGAGGCACCTAAAACGCCATCTCCAAGGTTCGAGGCACCTAAAACGCCATCTCAAAGGTTTGAGGCACCTAAGACGCTATCACTAGGAAAGCGATAAATCGCAATCATCCCCAGCAGAGACCGAAAATGGTCATTCCTATCCCCAGCAGAGCGGATAGCCATCAGACCGAAAATGGTCATCTCCTATCCCCAGCAGAGCGGATAGCCGTCAGACCGAAAATGGTCATCTCCTATCCCCAGCAGAGCGGATAGCCATTCGACCGAAAAGGGTCATCTCTTATCCCCAGCAGAGTTTCTCTCCAGCAACCAACTGCAGAACTCGCTCATCAGGTTCGAGGCACCTAAAACGCCATCATCTCCAGGGTCAAAGACCCGAACTACGGCCGGCTTGATTCCCATTCGGGATACGTAGGTAGCCTATCGCTAGGTTCAGCCACCCGATCACTCGATCATCCCGCCAAATATGGAGCCTTACTCTTATCGACGACCCCGCTTCCTTCGAAAGCGCCGTCGCCGAGGGGCTACTGTAAGTGCTCCAATTTGAGCTTGTTAGAATTTTCGTTAGAAAATTAACGAAAGTTATAACATTTCTAACAATTCCTAACAATCCTAACTTTTCTAACAAAGTGAGGGTAAAATGGGCATTGTTATTTAAGGTTAAACCTCAAAAAGAATCTCAAAAAGTAAAACAAAAGGAATAAAACCAAAAATAGAATTTCCTGGAACAGAAACTGGCTGTGTAATTCAAATTTCAAAAGAAATATTCCTTGTGTCCAAAGCCTGAAGCTGCATTTAATGAACAGTGCACGCGAAGGGACTTATCCGCGCGGACATGTTTGCATTTTCAGGAGGGCTATAAATTGAGCCCTCCGAGCCACAAAAATAAGGAGCCACAACACCAATTGCACCGAACCTCGGCGAAATATAGAGAGAAAACAAGTGAGAATTCTTCAAGAATTGTCACCATTTTCTCTCCAATCTTTCCCAACTCACACTCATCCACTCACTCTCATATTTAAGCCTTAAACACTCATACACTCAAGCCAAAAACTCAAGAACACAAGGAAGATTGGTAAACCCTCCTTCTCCTTACCCTAAACTCCAACAATGCATGCATTTGCAAACTACAAAATGTAGTTCTTTCATCTTCTTGCTTTAGATCTAAGAAGATCACCATGGAAGACCATCTCCATGGATGATCTTCTACAAAGATCAAAATTATTTTCAAGTTCTCTTACTTTCTTGCAAATAAAACTCATTTTCAAAACCCTAAAACCATTTTCAAGCATCAAATCTCATTTTCAAAGGATAAAAATCCCCTTCCCAAGCAAATGAAATGCTTAGTCCTAATGTACCCCAAGGATGGTTTGGTATAGTTGATTCACCACTAAAATGTCAAGTGATCACTAACCAAAACCTAGGGAAATGGGGACAAGCATGGATGCAAAACCCCCCCTTAAAATCATATTTTCTTTCTTGAGAAGTTGCTGTCACGTCGAAATTTCCTCAGACCTCAGTCCATGGTCTAATTTTTGGACACAGATGAACTTAGAATTTGGTGTTGACTACAAAACAATTTTTGTAGCCAACATCCAGATCTTTCCAGACATATTTTTACTTTATTTTTTGGGTGAGTAAAACTCCTCTTTTAAAATTTTCTTTCAGAGGCTAGTTCATCAGCTTCTGGGAATCCAGATCTCATATCTGAGGTTTACAGAAGGTTTTGACCCCTCAAATCTTCTCCAAAATGGAAAATTTCTTCGCAAAAATCTTATTTAAGGTGTCTGGAACAACTTTAATTCTCTGAGTTTATCCAGATTATGAAGTTTTAAGACCCTTGAATCCATTTCAAAATCAAAGGTCCACTGCCTTTTTCATTCTGGCAGAAATGGCTCTCAACTTCAAAAGGTCTTTTGAGTACCAAATCTCAATCCAAAAATCTTCTAAAAATTCATGGGATCAGTTTAAAGTCTTGAAAAGATATCCCAATTTTTACTTTTTTGAGTTTCAAATTATTTTGGCCAAAACACACACACACACACACACACACACAAATGATTTTCAGCTTGGAAGACTCGTTTTACGAGGCATTTCGGGTGCACACTAACGTCCTTCCCGGCGTGTAACATGACCTCCGAACCCAAATTTCTGATCTCGGGCTTTTTTCAAAGTTTTGGCCCTTAAAACAAAAATGGCGTGGCGACTCCGTTCTTTTTCCCGGGTTTTATTTGGGTTTTTTTCAAAGAAACGCGAAAAAATCGAATTCCTTCCCGCGAAAATGGCGACACATCATCACAACTCCAAGAGGTTTTCATTCCTCAGAGGAAAAATGGGTATGCTTGAACTTAAATAAATTCCATACTTTTTATTTGCTAACTTGTCTGTTGAGTTTAGGTTGAAATTCAATTGAGGATTCAAAACCGCCTTGTTGAAACCGCTTGTTCTTAAACCGCAAGTAGTCAAATCGCCTGCATTCAACCGCCAGTTCCAAACCGCTTGATGCAGTCAGACCGCTTGGATCCAAATCGCATTTCAACAAAGAGTAAATTATGTCTATTTGTGTCTTATCCTTATTCCTTAAAAAAAAAAAACTGTTCAAATTCTTTTATTTATTTTTTAGTCCTTATTTTTGACATAAGGGTATTTTTGCAAATGTTTTCCCTCGTTTATTTCAAAATTAAGAGCATTTAATGCTAAGGGGACATGAGCATTAATTTCCTTCATGTCAGCCGTCATAGAGAGATGTGCAGGAGGTGAAAGGGTGCAACAGTTGGTATATTTCAATCATACCTTCTGAACTAACTGCCTGCCCCCTTCACCCTATATATACCTAAGTTGGTGAAAACCTAAAACCTTTTACCTGTCATTTTTGCACTTGTACTTTCTACCAACTCACTCTCTCTCTCTAAAACCTTTACAAAACCTCCATTTTCAAACTTAATCATCAATGGCAACAACTTCTAAAAGATAAAGGGCCTCAACTGTTGCTAGGGGTCCCAAGAAACCCATCTTGGAAATGGTAAACAATTTCTAACCCTAACTCTTACATTTCTTCAAAATCTGCCATGGGCCAACTTGAACAAACTGTTCGTATGCCATGTCTTGTGTTTTTGTTGATTTTGATCTTGTTTCTTGATTATTTCTGATGATTTTTGTTGGGTTTTGCTCGTAATCATGCCTAGATTCACATTCTGTAGTTTATTTCATGATCAATGCATGATTTGAGTACTGATTTTATGATTTTCAGTTTATACACTTTAAAAACCCACTTCGTGTTCATCGTGTTTCTTGATGATTCTGGGTAAAGGTTGTAATTTTAATGATATATTGTTAATCCCCTTCCCAATGTGATCATTTTGACATGCTATTTGTTGATTTTGGTTAAGTTTTGTAAATCTCTGTTCTTGGTGTTCATGAATGTTCTTCGTGTTCTTCATGAAACCCATGAATTTTTCTTGAAAAATCATATGTTTTGGATGCCTTGAATCTGCATAGTGTTTTTCAAACACTTAGAAAAATTTTCAACATTTTCAAAATTTTTGGATTTCATTTGGTTTTGAAACCGCTTGTATGCAAACCGCTTATACCTTATGTTTCAAACCGCTTCTGTTTTTCTAAGCTAAACCGCATGTTGAACCGCTTGTTAAAAATCTTTTGAAACCGCATGATGGTTAAATTCCTTCCTTCATTGCTTTTGAGATTTTACTAAGTATATAGGCTGGAAACTAAGAAATTCTTCTCTAATCACCGCTTGCAGTGTGGGATAAGTTTGGATTACAATGCCACGTACTTAAGTAATCTTATTCTCAAATCCTCATTATCATTGTGTATTCATAGTTCACTTGGGGTTTGAAATTTTCAAACCGCACCATTGCTTAACCGCTTGGTGCCCAAACCGCTTGTGAACTGTGAATACAAAAATGAATCTAACACTTCATGTTTTTCCTTGTAGGATCCATCTATCTTCCTACCTGGATGGGAAGTAAATGAGGCTGAGCTAAAGACAGATGCTCTTGGAAGGGAGTTGCTGAGAAAGCTGAGAGTTTCTAGCATCCTACCGCTCTTCACCAAACAGCAAAACTTCATAGTGACATCTTTTGTGGATCAGTTCTTTGCAACCGCCAAGAAAAGGTCAAGAGTTCTAGATCAAGGTCAAAGAGTTACCTGCCTGACCGCTGTTGTTGAAGGCCTGAAGCTATCCATTGACTACATTGACATCAGAAGGCTTTTCAGATTTGTTGTTGGTGGTGCTCCTTTAGAGGTTGATCAAGGCATTCAAGACAATACTGCCCTCCAAACCGCCAAAGTAGACACCTTGGTTAAGAAGTACAAGAAGATCCTCAGAAAGAATTTTGGTGAGCTGATGAGCCACATTGGTCATCTGGTTGGAAGAACTATTTTTGGAAAGACAGGAAACCACAACAACTTTACATCCCAACAATGGATGTACTGTTCTGCTATCTTTATGGAGATCCAACTGCATTGGCCTAAAATCCTCTACATGGAAATAAAGGATAGTATTGAGACCTATCAGTCCAAGGTCAAAGGTGAGAATCAGAGGTGGAGACCATTCTGCAGGATTATAACCGCTCTATTGATGGACTTTGAGCATCTAGATGATATGGTCACCAAGAATCCAGAGCTTATGGTGGACTGCTCAGATGATTCTCTTGGATTGCTTGCATGCCACTCCTTCAGGTATGCTAATGGAGATGCATTATACAAATCCTTGTATGATGCAGATACCTATCCCTTGAAGTTGCCCTATGAACTAAGAGATCCCACAACCGCTCCAAAAGCTAAAGGAGCCAAGCGGTCCAGGAAGCCACAAGCAAGAGCAGAACCGCCTCCTAAGAAAACCAAGACCACTCCAGCAACCAAACCGCCTACAGCTGATGATGGAGCTGGTCCCAGTAAGAAGAAGCAGAAGAAGCCATCTGTAACCATGAACTTGGTGGATGAAGTGGATGAAGAATAAGAAGAAGAAGACCCAAGTATTCCCAACTTGGTTGCAAGAGCCAAGAAGGCTAGATCTGATGTGGAAGGATTGACTGTTGAAGAGCAGATCCAATTCTACAAGGATAAAGTGGAAAGATTGGCCAAGGAGCAAGCTGAGAGGTATCAGGCCAAGGGAAAATCAACTGCTGAAGCTGGAACCGCCTCACCCAGGAACCGCCTCCAGAGAGCCAACCGCCTCCAACCCCTCAAACCTCTCCTGTCCAATCACCTACCCAATCCCCAGTCAGATCCCCTTCCAAATCACCTTCCAAATCCCCTTCCAAAACCAAATCCATAACCCCCTCCCCTTCCAAAACTGCACAAACTCAGGGGGAGAAACCAAAGAGAAGAAAAATGATGGCCAGAAAGAAAACCTCTAAAAAGACCAAGCCTGTCCAACCCTCACCCTCTCCTTCACCTCCCAGAAATTCCCCTCCTCAATCACCTCAAAATTCCCCTTCACTTTCCCCCAGAAAATCCCTTTTCCCATTATCCTCTCAATCACCATATAACTCACCCCAACATTCCATAAACTCACAACATTCCAACAAAACCCCCACTCAATCTGCCTATCAACAATGGCAGTCCAAGCCCTCTGCTGGGCATGCTACATCCAAATCTGTTAGGGATGATCCAACCCCAACCAATTCCCCTAACAAAAACCGCTCCCATTTCCCTACACCTAACCGCTCCAAATCTAACACCCCTTCAAAATCACCAACTCCTCACAACTCACCCATTAGACAGAACTCACCTCCTCCAAATATCCCTCCCCAAACCCAAACCCAAACCGCCCCTGAAACCAACCAATTCCAACCGCCTCCTACCTTCACAACCGCTTCACCCTCAACCGCTCCTCCCACTGAATACTCCCAAATTCTCCAAACCCTTAATCTGATTCAAGGACAACTTGTTATAAACCAAGGCCATGTCATATCTTTGACCGCTTCAAATGCCTCCCTCCTTGAATCCAACCGCTCCTTACAAGCCAAGGTATAATCTCATTCCCTTGAGTTGGCAACCCTTAAAGCTTCCTTGCTTGATGCCATTAAGGGGGAGAGATCTATAGCAATTCCATCTTCCTCCTCAACTGCCCCTCCTGACCAAACCGCTTCCTTGATCAAAACTGCCTCTGAAGCCTTTCAGAAATCTCTTGAAGTGGGTATGGTCAAAGCCCTAGAAGATAAAGCATCAGTTGAGGAGATGAAAAAATCCTTGGATATCCTTGGAGAAAAACTTTGTTCCTCCCTTGAAAAGGATCTGGGTAGCTTAAGCTCAAAATTCCTTGATTTCCTTCAATCCAGACCGCAATTATCTCAAGTTGTCCAGACCGCTTTGGATTCTCTGCGAGAAGAAGTCTTGGAACAAATTGATCTATTCAAGGTGGATTCCAAGGTGAATCTGGATACTGTGTCAGATACAGTGAAGGCCAAGCTGAACGAGATCCAAGATGAGTTCAATGACCTCTTGGACAACCTCAGGGAAGGATTCAACTCCAGGCTAGGCTCAACAGTCAATGAACTCAAATCCTCCCTAAAGGTATCTGTGGATCTTGAGCCTATGGAACAAGCAATCCAAGCCCAAACCGCTTTAGTTCAAGAGGAACTCCACACCATTTTCAACTCTATATATTCCTCTGTCAATGTGAAGCTTGACATAATCAAGGAAAACCTTGTGGAAAATACCAAAGCGGTTGGTGCCACCAATTCTACTTCTGCTCACTCAGTCAATGCTTTGAAGAAGCTAGAGTCAACCCTGATCAGGACTGCTGAAGAAGTAAGAAGATTAAGGAAAGCATTTGAGCCAAACCAATCAAGAGCTGGGACCAGTGGAGCTGAACATGAAGTTAACAAGCCGCCCCAGCAGTAAACCGCTTTTCCTTTTTTGAACCGCTTGTGTAAGTTGGACCGCACTCTCCTTGTATTTTCTTTGTCCAACTTACTTTGTTTTGTTTTTGTAACCTTGTAATTTTCCTTCATTCCTGTACTTATAATCATCTTAGGAATAAATGGAAATTGCATCATGGTTCCAAAACTTTGTTCATATCAAACTGCTTGTTTGTAGAACAATGAAACCGCTTATGGTCTTAAACCTCATTCAAACATTTTTCAACTTAAAAATCACTCTTTTGAATTGATGTTTAAACATTCAGTTTAAACTGCACTTTGAACTTAAAATCATATTTTTAAGTGCACTGAATGCATTTCTATACTCTTCAAATTGTAAGTTTTTCAATCTTTCAAAAGTATAGAAACCTATAGCTTAAGCTAGTGTGTGCATTGACTTGGGACATGACTTACCATGTTAATTCTTATGGACATGTTTTTACCAAGTACAATGTTTGCTTTTGCTGTAGTAGGTAATGACATCAATCAAATAGGGGGAGATTGTTGGGTATGCACATGTTTTAACCCTCCTATTTTGATTTAGATTTGATTGATACCATAACCTCCTATTTATTTTAAGGACTTTAGGACCCTATGTAATGAAGCTTAGACTTCAATTTTTTAGCTAAGTCCATTTTATAGAATAGGTTAAATTTAGGCTTGAAGACTGGCACAAGAATCATTGGATCTGAGGGTTGCAGTTCAAGTTGTTTCAAAACCGCTCTTCAGAACCGCACTTGCATAACCGCTTGTGTAATTCCTCCTTGAAACCGCTTCTTGAACCCCTCAGTGCAACAACCTTAAGTGAACCGCACTTGTGCAGTTCTAGTACTTTGACCGCACCTCGCAACCGCTCCTGGTGGAACCGCACATGTCAAACCGCTTTGCACCAGAACCGCCCCAATGATTGGCTACTTGAAGTGAACCACATTGACCGTTGGAATCCATGTCAGCAATATCAAAAGTCAACTACCATATCTTGTCACGTGACTACTTTTCAGACAAGATCTGCAAGGATCTTAAAAAGGTGACAGATGTCCTAACCACCTTGATTGCTCGAGGTCCGATCGGCCTTTACCTGCATCAACAGTTCCAAAGGACAAAAGTGGTTGTTGTGGACCAATGGGATTGCATCAAGGACTGTCCTTACAACAGCTGTGTCCAACAGCTATATTCCTGATGCTTGGGTATAAATACCCCCAACCTTCTTCATTTGAAGATTGCTTGATACTTGAGAAATTGTTGTGAGTTCATAAGAAGTTGAAGCTCTGCCCAGAAATTCATAAGTCCTTTGAATCTTCATCTTCTACCTTCAAGAAATATTCCCTAGCCCAGAAATCAAGCCTTAACACATCAAGAATCACTGTGCTCTACATCTCATAGATTTAAAGAGCCTTGATCTTGTTCTCACACACACACCTCACTTGTTTAATCACATAGATTAATCACTTGAGATACACTGGTTATAGTCTTAGGATTTGTTCTTCATAGAAAAGATTTTATTGTACTTTGTAATCTCTCATACTCAATATAAAATCTCTCTTGAAAATCCAAGACTAACCATCTTGGTAGTGGACGTAGATCGTTTATCGATTGAACCACTCCAAATATTGTGTTCTTACTTTCTGCATTTATATTTCTTGTGCTTACTGATTATCTACTTTTCTCTCTGTTTGATCTTTATTTAGATATCCATTATTGTGAAATAGTGTTTGGAGTTAACATTGTGAAAACTACACTTGTTTGTAAAACTGCACTTGTCAAAACCGCTTTACCTAAACCGCTTTTACAAACCGCCTCTCTCAAAACCGCTTTGTAACTTTATTATTCCGCTGTGCATTTTATAACTCTACTTGCAGTTTCTTATACACTGCCAGAGGTTTTGTAAGTATAGAGGATTAGTTTTAAATCGAGGGCGAAAAATTTTAAACAGCTATTCACCCCCCTCTAGCTGTATTTTCACCCTTGTTGCCACCTTTGGGACCAACAACCCACCACCACTCCACTTGCTCCGGGGTCACATCTTTCTGCACATGATGGGGATCCTCTTTCAGATGTTACTATGTATCG
This sequence comes from Adenophora triphylla var. japonica, assembly GCA_022495995.1. Classification (NCBI taxonomy): domain Eukaryota; kingdom Viridiplantae; phylum Streptophyta; class Magnoliopsida; order Asterales; family Campanulaceae; genus Adenophora; species Adenophora triphylla. Next base: position 21,859 of record JAFEMH010007884.1, read on the forward strand.
AAGTATGGCCGATGGTCTCCAATATCTTACCCCTACTCGTCCAGACATTGCGTTCGCGGCCAATCAAGTGTGTCAGTTTATGCACTCTCCTCGCACCTCTCACTTGTTTGCAGTCAAACGTATTCTTCGGTACATCAAAGGCACTCTATACCGTGGTTTTTCTGATACTTGTTTATGAGCATATTCTGACTCAGATTGGGCCGGGTCCCCAGATGATCGCCGTTCTACCAAAAGCGTGTGTATCTTTATTGGACCAAACCTTGTAGCTTGGATATCCAAAAAAAGACTACGGTGGCATGGTCTAGCAGTGAGGCAGAATACCGAGCTCTGGCAACCACGGAAGCTGAACTGCGTTGGTTCTCATTCTTATTTAGGGAGCTCGGCCTATACCTTTACCCTTCACATATACATTATGACAATCTCTCTGCTCTACACATGGCTCGAAATCTGGTTTTCCATGCTCGAACTCGCCATAACGAGATTGATTTGCACTTTGTCAGGAACTACAGCAGTGCGGCTTTCTGCGTCTATCCTATATTGCCACTGTTGATCAAATAGCCGACATTTTCACCAGGGGTTTATCTCGACCACGGCTCGATGTGTTATCCGACAAGCTGCAGCTCGCGCCCGTACCGCTTTGCTTGAGGGGGGGAGGTATAAAACAAGAGTCCACTCGTGACTCAATCTCTCAAAATACCTCATAGATATTCTGTTGTATTAGATATATAATGTATATAAGTGATAATTATTTAGATTATTCAGTACTATCCTTACTTAGAATAGACATAGTAGGACTCTACCTTGTACTCACGTTTGTATATATGGCTGACCTAAATGTGAATAACAGTACGTTGGTTATCTCCCCATATGCTACAGCCTTCTCTCTTCCCCTAACCTTCTGTCTTACATATCTTAGTTAAATGAAATGGAGATGGACCCTAACCTATAAATCCAAACAAGCCATAATTAAATGAGTTAGGCAGGGGTTAGAATTGGTGGCCATTGTGTATATTGCCCAAGTATATTACTACCTACAACATTCGACCCATAATAGATGTTGTATTTGACTTGTTATTTCCTAAAATTATTTCCTAATTTATAAATGTGACTGATAATCCCAAACCCCGTGGACCAGATCCAAGGGTGCTACATCTGATTCAGGCAAACCAGATCGATTGACGATGGTCCTAGAACCAGGCCGCAAGCTCCATAGTCAAGCTCCACTCGGCTCCGCTAGGCCCCAGGCTCCCATTTGCAAAATAAGGTTCCTTACCTAATTACCTCTCTAACATCGGGCTCATACATGTTACGTCCCATTTAATGGCCATTGGCGTGCTTATATATCGTAGACTTTATAAATGATTTATGTCTTTTAGCGACATCCCTCTATCCTGAGAGAGTCTCATCCCAACAATGGCGTGCTTACCTAATTACCTCCACACCAAATCTCAACTATAAATACTACTTTTAGCCTCTTGAGCAAAGTACGTGAACTCTTGTACTCAAACCATAATACAAGGCATTTCAAACATTATTGCTCGGATTAACCTACGTGAATCTTACTCTCACACCTGAGGCTTTGAGTCAGGATCAAATCAAACTCGACTGTTCTTTTTGTTTGTGATTCACATGTTACATTCACTTAAAGGCCAGATATTCCTACTTCATATGACCCAAAATCTCTGCGTCATCAGTGGTTTTACTATCGGAAATTGAACCCGTGTCCAAAGCCAAATATCCTAAGTGGCTGGCCAATGTGATCACAGTAAAGAAAGCAAATAGGAAGTTAAGGATGTGTGTACGACTTCACCAATCTCAAGAAAACCTGCCCCACGGATTGTTTTCCTCTGCCCCGTATAGATCGCCTCGTCGATTCCATAGATGGGCACAGAGTTTTGGTCTATATTGATGCGTATTAATCTGTATAACATCAAATCAAAATGGCGTTAAAAGACTATTCTTCCACAACCTTAATTTCTAGTCGTCGGTGGAACGTATTGCAATATGATGATGCCCTCATGGCTAAAAAAACTCTGGTGTGAACTACCAGTACATAGTGAGCATAATCTTTAAGAACCTACTTTGGTGCATTTTGGAGGCCTACGTTGATGATATAATTATAAATGTTGGGTTTTGGGGTTACAAACGCAGCGGAAGATTTACAAATAACAACAAACCCTAGCCCTAAGATCCGTCTAGCATGAAGAGATTAGAAATTTATATGAGATAGAATTTACATACCTTGAATGCGATTTGTTAATTCAAAATAGATATTCAATAGCGAATGTCAAAACGAATATCGAAAACCCCTTGATGAAGTTTTAGATCTTCTCCTTGTTCTTTATCTTGTGATGAATCAACGAACGGAAGGCTTCAAGCTTTTGGTGATTAACTTGTCACCCTCTATCGGTAATCCACACTTGAACGGACCAAGAACGCTTCTTGATTGATTGCTAGATGATCTTCGATTATTGAAACCGATTTTCAATAATCAATAGCTAAAAGTATTTTGATCTTTGATTCTAAATCTAGATCTCAATTTTGTGTTTCATAAACCTCAAAAATTACATGTGTTTTTGGCTGACCAAAGTCTTCTATTTATACTAAGTATAAATCCCTAACTTTTAGGAAAGAAACCTTGTCAAAGACCAAAACCTAAGATGCAAAGGAAAAGCGTACGGACCAGTTTTTAGCCGCAGGCACGACTCGTCCCCAGGGGCACGAGTCGTGCCTTCTGGCCAAACGTGTCGCACTACGAACCGTGCCAGCAAATTAGGCTGTCAAATCAATGGGGCACGAGTCGTGCCTGTGGGCACGAGTCGTGAGCACGACTCATCCCACAGGGCACGAGTTGTCCCCTTTAGACAACCCTCTGATTCTCTCGTCCCTTCTTAAGGCACGACTTGGGCCAAAAGGGCACGAGTCGTCCCTTCAGGCACGAGTTGTGCCAGAGGGGACTAGTCATCCCTTGAGCCCAGAAATCACCCTTTTAGCCATTTTCAATCCGTTCTTTTGTGTGTAACCCTTTAGGAATTATATTTTATGTTGGTAGTGAGTTGAAACATCAACCTCACAAGACATAAGTGACTTCTAGCAAATCATTATGTCCACCCAATTAAATATAACATCAAATCTTGATTCCTTGATAATCAAATGTCACAATCCCTTTGTCCACGATGTCTAATTGAACATGAGTCATGGTCTATGTCAACTCATTCCGTTCAATGCTTTCTCGATTTCGAATATGTTGATAATCCAAATGCATTTGATCTCTATCAAATCACTTGAGTGTGGCCACACATTTCATCAATATCATTCATCGAGGAACCCAAGCAAACATCTCTCTTCATAAGAGGGACAAATCCCATCTTGACTTATCATTCTTCCCTACATGAATCCAATCGTGCTAACATAGCCCTTATTGCTATCCGATTAAAGATAGTGTTAGACTATATCAAACACGATCTTCATCATGTGGAAGATGATGATAATCTCAGGTACAAAGGATTCAATAACATGACTATCATGAGATTTAATCATGACAACAGACCATGTCATAAATCTCATAAGTAGGTCATGTCCAATACTTGTTCTCTAGCAAGTATCCATAAGTGCAATGTGCATCTCTATGCATATAATCATCTCTATGATTATCCATTACCAACTTATACTAGTTGTTCATAACAACTAGGGACGCAGTTCAATATAATAAACATGCAAAACATATAATGAACAAAATAAACACGCTCTATAATAAATGATAAAGATGATACATAACGGTTCAAGTCAAACATAACTATAGCCTAGGGCATTACACCAAAAATCTCCCACTTGCACTAGGCTCCATCTATGTATCTAATACCCATGGACCTCACATGACCATCATGCTTTGCTTGTGCGAGGGGCTTTGTAAGCGGATCCCCAATGTTAGCATCGGTTGATACTTTCCATATCTTAACGTCTCCCCGATCAATGAACTCTCGAATGAGATGGAAACGTCTAAGTATATGTTTGGATCTCTGGTGTGACCTTGGTTCCTTTGCTTGCACAATGGCAACATTGTTGTCACAATAAAGTTTCACCAGATTAGTGATACTTGGAACAACTTTCAAGTCACTAATGAACTTCTTGATCCAAACTGCCTCCTTAGCTGCATTGGATACCGCTATATATTCGGCCTCAGTAGTAGAATCGGCAATAGTACTTTGTTTGGAACTCTTCCAACATATCGCACCTCTGTTAAGCATAAACACAAATCTCGAGTGCGATCGGATCGCACCTCTGTTAAGCATAAACACAAATCTCGACTGCGATCGGAAATCATCCTTGTCGGTTTGGAAGCTAGCATCTGTGTAACCTCTTACAACAAGATCTTCTTCCATCCCCAAATACCAAGAACGCATCCTTAGTCCTTCTTAAGTACTTTAGGATCGTCTTGACTGCCATCCAATGGTTCTCACCCGGATCAGATTGGTATCGACTCGTCATGCTCAAAGCATACGAGACGTCGGGTCTAGTGCAAATCATAGCTTACATGATAGAACCAATAGCCGAAGCGTATGGAATATCATTCATCCTCTTTCGTTCATCAGTTGTCTTAGGACAATGAGTCTTACTAAGAGTAACACCATGACCCATTGGCAAGTTTCCTCTCTTAGAATTTTTCATTTTGAATCTTCTAAGAACCTTGTCAATGTAGGTACTTTGACTCAAACCAATTATCCTCTTTGATCTATCTCTATAGATCTTGATACCAAGGATGTAAGCGGCTTCGCCCATATCTTTCATTGAGAAGCACTTCCCTAACCAAGACTTGACAGTCTCAAGCGCAGAAATGTCATTTCCAATGAGTAAGATATCATCGACATACAATAAGAGAAATAGCACAATGCTCCCACTGAATTTCATGTATACACAAGGTTCATCTTCGTTCTTGATAAAACCAAACTCTTTGATTTTCTCATCGAACCGAAGATTCCAACTCCTAGAAGCTTGCTTCAATCCATAAATGGATCTTTGCAACTTGCACACCTTACTAGAATTTCGTGGATCTACAAAACCTTTAGGTTGTGTCATATACACATCCTCTAGCAGTTTTCCATTAAGGAAAGCGGTTTTGACATCCATTTGCCATATCTCATAGTCATAATATGCGGCTATGGGAATCAAAATTCTAACAGACTTAAGCATGGCAACAGGCGAGAAGGTTTCATCATAGTCTACACCATGAGTTTGCCTATATCCCTTTGCTACAAGCCTAGCCTTATAAGTATGCACCTTCCCATCCATGTCAGTCTTCTTCTTGAAGACCCACTGGCACCCTATGGTTTTTACACCTTCGGGTGGCTCAATCAAGTTCCAAACTTGATTATCCGACATGGATTGCAATTCGAATTTCATGGCTTCCAACCATTTATCCGAATCGGGATCGGACATCACCTCTTGATAGGAAGTAGGTTCGTCATTCTCAATGACTTCCACTTCATTAATTTCCGACATGAGAAATCCATATCTCTCGGGTGCAGATCGTAACCTATCCGATCTACGATGGACTTGTGGATCTTGAACCGGTTCCACAACTTCTTGTGGACTTGATTCAGTCTCTACTATCGGTTCCATATTATTTTCGGGTTCTTGAACCTCTTCAAGATCAATTTTACTCCCACTAGATGCTTTATTGAGAAACTGTTTCTCAAGAAAAGCACCATATCGAGAAACAAACACTTTGTTCTCATTGCGGTTGTAAAAATAATACCCTTTTGTTTCCTTAGGGTAACCAACGAAAATAACCTTGTCGAATTTAGGTTCTAACTTATCAGAGACAAGTCTCTTCACATAAGCTTCGCAACCCTAAATCCTCATGAAAGATAAACTAGGTTTTCTTCCATGCCACATCTCATATGGGGTCTTAGGAGCCGATTTAGTAGGGACTTTGTTCAGTGTGAACGCAACAGTCTCTAATGCATGTCCCCAAAAGGATATAGGAAGGTCTACTTGACTCATCATCGAACGAACCATATCTAATAGGGTTCTATTCCTCCTCTCGGAAACACCATTCCATTGTGGCATTCCGGGTGGAGTCAACTCTGAAACAATTCCACAGTTTTTGAGATGATTGTCAAACTCTTGGCTCAAATACTCACCACCACGATCGGATCGAAGTGCTTTAATTGTTTTGCCAAGTTGATTTTGTACTTCATTTTGAAATGTTCTAAACATCTCAAACGATTCACTCTTTGACTTCATTAGATAGACATAGCCATATCTAGATAAGTCATTGGTGAATGTAATGAAATACCGAAATCCTCCCCTAGCAATGCTGCTCATTGGTCCGCATACATCAGTATGTATTAGGACCAATAAGTCACTAGCCCTTTCACTACTCTTAGTAAAGGGTGGTTTGGTCATTTTGCCCAATAAACAAGATTTGCATATCTCATATGATTCATAATCATGTGAGTCTAACATTCCATCTTTGTGGAGTTTAGAAATGTGTTTCTCATTTATATGACCAAGCCGGAAATGCCACATGAACGAGTTGTTCACGTCATTCGGTTTAGACTTCTTGTCCACATGATAAACATTTTCAACACTATTTTGTTTCTCATCAACATCAATAACATAAAGGCCATTAAATGAATTTGCACTACCATAAAGCATATCATTTAAATAAATATAAAACTTCTTATTCGCAATAAGAAAATTATACCCCTCATTATCCAAACAAGATACAGAAATAATATTCCTACTCAAATCCGGAACATAGTAACAATTGTTCAAAACAAGCACTAAGCCACTAGGTAAAGTTACATCATATGTCCCTACGGCTAATGCAGTAACTCTTGCTCCATTCCCAACACGCAGGTCAACTTCACCTTGTTTGAGTAGCTTCCTATTTCTCAGTCCCCGCACATTTAAACAAATGTGAGATCCACATCCGGTATCTAATACCCATGAACTAGAAACAGAAAGGAAAATATCTATCATATAGATACCTGAAGCAGCAGCAATCGTATTGCCCTTCTTCGCCTTTAGGCCTTCCTTGTAAGCCTTGCAGTTGCGCTTCCAATGTCCAACCTGTGACGACCCCGATAATAGGCACTATTTAATTACTTGTTAAACACGTGGGGTTCGGGTCGTAGTATTTCATTTTGTGCATTTTATGACTTTATTTGATTTTATGTGACTATTTATATGTTTGCTTGAATTTAGTAAGTTAGAATTGGCATTAACTAACTTATGTGAAAATGGGAGGAAAATGAATTAAAAATAATGTTTTAGGGCCTAAATGGAATAAACTCTAAAGTGGATAATGATTTTATAATAATTAGAATTTTTAATAAAATCTTATTTGTAGTAATGTGCTTAGTTACCAAGTCTAATAAGTAAGATTATTATTAGTTGAGTCATTATTTGGTAAGGAGCTTCTTTGTAAATAATGGTCATTATCCATAGAAAATTTAAAAAGAAAAACCTCATTTTGAGAAAGAGGACATCAGTACTCCTTCCTCCCTAAGTCATCCATGGAGAGAAAAACACCAAACCCTAACCTCACCTTCTAAGAATTCTCTAGTCTTCATTTCTTCTCTGTTTTCAAAATCAAGGGCGGATTCTTGATCGTGGTGGCAAGGAGATCATTTAGAGCTACTCAAAGAATTATTTTATTTTTCATCATTCAAGTAAGTTATTATGGATTCTCTTCAAAACCTTGTTAACTCATTGATATGGTTGTTATAGATGTTTGTAAAAATGTTTTATAAAAAGGAAAACACTTTTTAAGTGGAAAGAATGGGTTTTGAACTTGGGAAATTGAATTCCATGAAATGGGTGTTGTGATAGTAAGTAAATGGGTTGTTAGCCATGTTTAGTGTTCATGATTTAGAAGTAAATCATTGCATGGAAGTTGTGGTACAAAGTTGTTAACAATATGGTGTTTAAGGGTATTGAATTAAGTGAGATGGTGTATGAAATGGTTGGGTTTGGTATTGGTTATGTATTGGTACTGAATTGAACAACCTAAAACAGAGTAAATTGGGTTTGGGGTCAATTTGGTATGAATTCTGGGTTGTATCAAAACTGCTCTGATTTCTGGACAGGGAGCACGAGTCGTGCCCCTAAGCATGACTGGGGCACGAGTCGTCCCCTGAGGATTGCACTAAGTCGTGCCTTGTGGGGACGCCAGGATCAGTGAGGGGTGTAAAGGGGCACGAGTCGTGCCCTGGGGCACGAGTCGTGCCCTCCCCTGCAGGAACTGAAGCTGTTTCCAAGGCATGGAAACCTAATCAAACGAGAACCAAATTGATCACTCTTTAACTTAGGTTAAAGTAGAACCTTTTAGTTACACAATGATACTTTAGTTGATCAAAATGGAATAGTAGAATTACTTGTAATATTGTCGTGAACTTGCTTGTAACCTTGATGTATTCATTAACTAAAGTAGTTTCAACTTGGTAATTGGGACGTGAACCTTTATACAAGTTATATATTATAGCATATTGGCTATGTAGGAATGGTTTGTCATACTTTCCTACTTCATTCGAGTTCATATGCATTGGCATTATTGTACATAGTACATGAAATAAATGTTGCACTCTAGTATGGATTGAACATGAGTATAGTTGTACCATGTGGTTATACTTTCATCCCTTTGTGTGGATTTCATTTCAAGTAACTTATATGTGCTTGAATTGTGGTTAATCAGCTGATGTTTAGGGGTATAACGGAATACGATCAATTATGGAAAGTGTGACCTAATGTGATCGGATTACGTTATACCTGTGACTGTCCCCGTCTGTGGCCACAGATTGGAGTTATAGCATCTGTATTGAGCCAAAAGCCTTACAGAGTTGCTACTATCTTATATAGTTCCCTGAAAAATGGGTCTTATAAGATGTGAATATGCTTAAGCAGTTCACAAGAGAGGAGTTATTATAATAGCTCTCTCCGTTATATGTTATTGGTTGAGATGTATTGATATCCTCCAATTGATACGACTTATTGGTCAGACGGGAAAGGTAAACCAAGGTAACGGAATGTGTTTACGGCTTTTCCAATGTGATTATATGCACCTTATATGTGTTGCATTTACTGGGCATATTGATGCATGCATAATAACTTATTGAGATTTATTCTCACCCTTCTCCCTTTAATGTTTTAGATCGGACTGAGACAGGCGGACCAGGCCAGTGAGTTCGGGGCGGAGTTTGTGCTAGTATTTTGGGTTGTCGGGTATGTATGTGGTTAGATGGTTGTCTTTTGGTTAATACTCCTATGTTGGAGTTTTTTCATAAAACATGTTATGTAAAGTTGTAATTATAACTTAAACTTTTGTAAATATGGTAACCAAGTTTGTAGTTGTTTAAAGTAGAGGTAGATGGACTTTGGTGAAAGTTTGTAAATAAGTTTTTGAAGTTTGTTAAGAGTTTAACTCCCTTTTCCTCCACGTGGAGATGCCCCAAGTTAACTTTTGGGATTTTTAAGTGGAAGTTAGTTATTTTCAAGTCAAGTGCAATTATTTTCAAAAATTTACAGATGGTTTTTAATTGTTTTGGACTCTCCGGGTTGGGGAGCCCACAGTTGGTATCAGAGCCTCGTCTAGAGGTCAAGGGTAGATGTCTAGTTTAAGGGGGAGTGTGTGATAACTGACGCCGAGTGTTTGATGCAGGTGTTAGTTATTATGGCGGGAAATGAAGATGATCAACATAGAGCTCAAGGAAATGTTGGTAATGAAGGGGGTAATGGTAATCCGAACATCGAGATGATGGACATGTTTAGAACTTTCTTACAGAATATGGCCAATCAGGGTAGAGCCCAACAACAGCCCGAAGGGAGGCAAGGGCACGGACTTGAGAAGTTTGTGAAGATGAATCCTCCTAGTTTCAATGGTGATCCTGATCCGGTGAAGGCGGAAAGGTGGTTAGAATCAATGAACAAGATCTTTGCGGCAATGGAGAGCCCGGACGAAGAAAAGGTTAGATGTGCGGTATTCAAGCTAGAAGGAGCGGCAGAGCATTGGTGGAATATTGTTCAGGATAGTTGGGATAGAGATCATACACCGAGAACATGGGAGAATTTCACTCGTAAGTTTCGAGACCACTTTATTCCAATGGTGACTAGAGATCGGAAGGAGGTTGAATTCCTTAGATTGGAGCAAGGGACTTTGACGGTAGCGCAGTACTCAGCCAAATTCACGGAGTTGGATCGTTATTGTCCTCATTTGGTACCGGATGAAGAAAGAAGGGTATATAGGTTCGTGAAGGGATTAAGGTTGGAGTTTCGTAAACAATTATTGACACATGATTTCAATGATTTCCAAGCAGCGGTGAATCGAGCATATAGAATAGAGAATGATATTGAAGAACACAAAGGCAAGTCGAAAGGAGGAAGTGGAAGCAAACAACGGTTCCAAGGGCAAAGCTCGGGGCAGAATAGAGGACCATCAAGATTTCCAAATCCGGGAGTAGCAAGAGGCGGAATTGTGGTAACTCCGGTGGGTCGTACTCCTTCAAGACAGTCCGGGACGGTTTGTGGTTTTTGTAAGAAGCCGGGTCATTCAGAAGAGAGATGCTGGAGCAAATTGGGAAAATGTTTAGAATGTGGGGGAGACGGTCACTTTAGAAGAAATTGTCTCAAGTTGAGAGGGCAAGCTTCGGGTAGTGGTCAAGGTGGACCACGAGGTGGAGTTAAAAGAGATAACGAAGGAAAGCCTAAGGATAAAGTTCAAGGTCATGTATTTGCCTTAGGAAGAGGAGAGATTGACCCGAACGCTGTCATTAGAGGTATTATTCCTATCTCAGGAGTTAAGGCCCGCGTCCTTATAGATCCCGGGTCTTCCCATTCGTTTGTTGCGTCTCATTTTGCATTTGCATTGCATAAATTACCTGATATTATGCCTTATGTGCTTGAGGTATCAACTCCTATGGGAGAGTACCTCACTTCTTCTGTGATATACAATGGTTGTGATATGGTTATTTGTGGGCATGTGTTGCCAGCGGATTTAGTAGAGTTACAAATCTGGGATTTTGATGTTATACTTGGTATGGATTGGTTGAGTCGTTACCATGCCATGGTTGATTGTCGTAGGAAGAAAGTCTTATTTGATATCCCTGATATGCCTTCTTTTGTGTTTGATGCCGACAAGTCTTTGTTTGGTATTCATGTTATTTCTGCAATAAAGGCTAGAAAATTGCTTTCAAAAGGGTGTGCGGGGTATCTAGCTTACGTGGTAGATTCCAATAAGAAGTCCCCTGAGTTAAAGTATGTTTCCGTAGTAAATGAATATGGTGATGTATTTTCTACCGAGTACTTTATGCCTCCTGATCGTGAGGTAGAGTTTTGCATTGATTTAGTGCCCGGTACCACACCTATTTCTAAGGCGCCTTATAGAATGGCTCCTGCTGAATTAAAAGAGTTGAAGACTCAGTTGCAAGAGTTGTTAGATAGGGGGTTTATCCGCCCTAGTGTGTCACCGTGGGGGGCTCCTGTTTTATTTGTCCGTAAGAAGGATGGTACTCTGAGATTGTGTATTGATTACCGTCTTTTGAATCAAGTCACTATAAAGAACAAGTATCCTCTTCCGCATATTGATGATCTGTTTGATCAGCTCCAAGGTTCCGTTATTTACTCAAAGCTTGATTTGAGAAGCGGATACCATCAGTTGAAGATTCGACCTGATGATATTTCCAAGACAGCTTTCAGAACTAGATATGGTCATTACGAGTTCGTGGTTATGCCTTTTGGGTTGACTAACGCTCCGGCCGTATTTATGGATATGATGAACCGTATCTTCAAGCCATATCTTGATAGCTTTGTCGTGGTGTTCATTGATGATATTCTTGTCTATTCTAAGTCCCGGGAGGAACATGAGACTCATTTGAGGATTGTTCTTTCTCTTCTCCGTGAAAAGCAATTATTCGCCAAGTTTAGTAAGTGTGAATTCTGGCTCGAGCAGATATCTTTCTTGGGGCATGTTGTTTCTAGCTCGGGAATTTCTGTTGATCCTTCCAAGATTGAAGCCGTTGTCAGTTGGAAGCAACCTTCAACGGTGACTGAAGTACGAAGTTTTCTTGGGTTAGCGGGGTACTACCGAAGATTCATTGAGGGGTTCTCTCGGATTGCAACTCCGTTAACTAGGTTGACTCGGAAGGATGTACCGTTTGTGTGGGATGCCAAGTGTGAAGCTAGCTTTGAAGAGTTGAAGAAAAGGTTGACGTCAGCTCCTGTTCTTACACTTCCAGATGGTTCCGAGAATTTTGTGATATTTAGTGATGCCTCGAAGGAGGGCTTGGGATGTGTGTTGATGCAAAGTGGGAAAGTAGTTGCTTATGCCTCTCGGAAGTTGTCACCGGCTGAGCAGAACTATCCTACTCATGACATGGAGTTAGCTGCGATTATTTTTGCGTTGCATAAATGGAAGCATTATTTGTACGGAGCGAGATTTGAGATTTTCACGGATCACAAGAGTTTGAAATATTTATTTACACAAAAGGAGTTGAATAATAGACAACGAAGATGGCTAGAGTTTTTGAAGGACTTCGATTGCGTGATTTCATATCATCCGGGGAAGGCGAATGTTGTGGCGGATGCTATTAGCCGGAAGGCTTATTTATCAACTTTGAGTTCTCGGGAGTCAAGGCATGAATTACTTTTTTCTAATGTCCGAGCCGTTCCAACTTTATATGGAGATTTGATGGAAGCTCAATCACTTGATCCGGAGTTGAAGAAAATATTGGGACAAGTTCAAGATGGTAAAACCGGGGATTTTTCTTTAAATAGAGATGGGCTCCTTACTTTTCGAGGCCGTATTTGTGTTCCTTCATCATCGGAGATCAAGAGAAGGGTTCTAGAAGATGGTCATAAGTCCAAGTTTGCCGTTCATCCGGGTAGCACGAAGATGTATCAAGACTTGAAGCGAGGATATTGGTGGAATGGGATGAAAAGAGAAATAGCGGAGTTTGTATCTAAGTGTCTAACTTGTCAACAAGTAAAAGCGGAACATCAAAGACCGGCGGGATTACTTCAACCATTAGAGATTCCGAAGTGGAAATGGGAAGGGATTTCAATGGACTTCGTGACAGGTTTGCCTCTTACCGTGAAGAAGATGGACGCCATTTGGGTTATAGTGGATCGATTGACGAAATCGGCTCACTTTCTTCCCGTATCAACTAAATTTTCGATGGAGAGACTAGCTCAGTTATACATGAAGGAAATTGTTAGACTCCACGGGGTTCCCGTTAGTATCGTGTCAGATAGAGACCCGAGGTTTACTTCTAGATTCTGGAGGGCTTTGCACGAAGCTTTGGGTTCCAAGCTATGTTTCAGCACGGCGTTTCATCCTCAGACAGATGGGTAGTCGGAGCGCACTATTCAGATTCTAGAGGATATGCTTAGAGCGTGTGTGATGGATTTTCAGTTATCTTGGGAAGATCATCTACCTTTAGTGGAGTTTGCTTACAATAACAGTTATCAATCTAGTATCGAGATGGCTCCTTATGAAGCGTTGTATGGTAGAATATGTCGATCTCCTATATGTTGGGATGAAGTGGGTGAGGCGAGACTTTGGGGTCCGGATCTAGTTCGGGATTCAACGGAGAAAATTAAAGTGATTCGAGATAGGTTGAAGACGGCTCAGAGTAGGCAGAAAAGCTACGCCGACAACCGAAGACGGGATTTATCCTTCCAAGTTGGTGACATGGTTTTCTTGAAGATTTCTCCGAGGACCGGGATCAAAAGATTTGGGAACAAAGGGAAGTTAGCTCCAAGATTTGTGGGACCATTTGAGATTGTGGAAAAGATAGGGGAACTAGCTTATCGGTTGGCATTACCTCCATCTTTCTCTTCACTTCACGATGTCTTTCATGTGTCTATGCTTAGGAAGTATTGTCACGATCCTTCTCATATCTTGAGTTCACCCCCCGAAGAGATTCAAGCCGACATGTCTTATGTAGAAGAGCCTTTGAGAATTCTAGAATTTCAAGTGAAAGAACTGAGAACTAAGAGCATTCCGGTAGTGAAGGTGCTTTGGAGAAATCATTTGATTGAAGAGGCTACGTGGGAGTTAGAATCGGAGATGAGGGAGAAGTATCCTTCTCTATTTGAGAGTTCAAGTAAGTTTACTTAAAAATTCGGGGCGAATTTTCTTTAAGGGGGAGTGAGTGTGACGACCCCGATAATAGGCACTATTTAATTACTTGTTAAACACGTGGGGTTCGGGTCGTAGTATTTCATTTTGTGCATTTTATGACTTTATTTGATTTTATGTGACTATTTATATGTTTGCTTGAATTTAGTAAGTTAGAATTGGCATTAACTAACTTATGTGAAAATGGGAGGAAAATGAATTAAAAATAATGTTTTAGGGCCTAAATGGAATAAACTCTAAAGTGGATAATGATTTTATAATAATTAGAATTTTTAATAAAATCTTATTTGTAGTAATGTGCTTAGTTACCAAGTTTAATAAGTAAGATTATTATTAGTTGAGTCATTATTTGGTAAGGAGCTTCTTTGTAAATAATGGTCATTATCCATAGAAAATTTAAAAAGAAAAACCTCATTTTGAGAAAGAGGACATCAGTACTCCTTCCTCCCTAAGTCATCCATGGAGAGAAAAACACCAAACCCTAACCTCACCTTCTAAGAATTCTCTAGTCTTCATTTCTTCTCTGTTTTCAAAATCAAGGGCGGATTCTTGATCGTGGTGGCAAGGAGACCATTTAGAGCTACTCAAAGAATTATTTTATTTTTCATCATTCAAGTAAGTTATTATGGATTCTCTTCAAAACCTTGTTAACTCATTGATATGGTTGTTATAGATGTTTGTAAAGATGTTTTATAAAAAGGAAAACACTTTTGAAGTGGAAAGAATGGGTTTTGAATTTGGGAAATTGAATTCCATGAAATGGGTGTTGTGATAGTAAGTAAATGGGTTGTTAGCCATGTTTAGTGTTCATGATTTAGAAGTAAATCATTGCATGGAAGTTGTGGTACAAAGTTGTTACCAATATGGTGTTTAAGGGTATTGAATTAAGTGAGATGGTGTATGAAATGGTTGGGTTTGGTATTGGTTATGTATTGGTACTGAATTGAACAACCTAAAACAGAGTAAATTGGGTTTGGGGTCAATTTGGTATGAATTCTGGTGTTGTATCAAAACTGCTCTGATTTCTGGACAGGGAGCACGAGTCGTGTCCCTGAGCACGACTGGGGCACGAGTCGTCCCCTGAGAATTGCACTAAGTCGTGCCTTGTGGGGACGCCAGGATCAGTGAGGGGTGTATAGGGGCACGAGTCGTGCCCTAGGGCACGAGTCGTGCCCTCCCCTACAGGAACTGAAGCTGTTTCCAAGGCATGGAAACCTAATCAAACGAGAACCAAATTGATCACTCTTTAACTTAGGTTAAAGTAGAACCTTTTAGCTATACAATGATACTTTAGTTGATCAAAATGGAATAGTAGAATTACTTGTAAAATTGTCGTGAACTTGCTTGTAACCTTGATGTATTCATTAACTAAAGTAGTTTCAACTTTGGTAATTGGGACGTGAACCTTTATACAAGTTATATATTATAGCATATTGGCTATGTAGGAATGGTTTGTTATACTTTCCTACTTCATTCGAGTTCATATGCATTGGCATTATTGTACATAGTGCATGAAATAAATGTTGCACTCTAGTATGGATTGAACATGAGTATTGTTGTACCATGTGGTTATACTTTCATCCCTTTGTGTGGATTTCATTTCAAGTAACTTATATGTGCTTGAATTGTGGTTAATCAGCTGATGTTTAGGGGTATAACGGAATACGATCAATTATGGAAAGTGTGACCTAATGTGATCGGATTACGTTATACCTGTGACTGTCCCCGTCTGTGGCCACAGATTGGGGTTATAGCATCTGTATTGAGCCAAAAGCCTTACAGAGTTGCTACTATCTTATATGGTTCCCTGAAAAATGGGTCTTATAAGATGTGAATATGCCTAAGCAGTTCACAAGAGAGGAGTTATTATAATAGCTCTCTCCGTTATATGTTATTGGTTGAGATGTATTGATATCCTCCAATTGATACGACTTATTGGTCAGACAGGAAAGGTAAACCAAGGTAACGGAATGTGTTTACGGCTTTTCCAATGTGATTATATGCACCTTATATGTGTTGCATTTACTGGGCATATTGATGCATGCATAATAACTTATTGAGATTTATTCTCACCCTTCTCCCTTTAATGTTTTAGATCGGACTGAGACAGGCGGACCAGGCCAGTGAGTTCGGGGCGGAGTTTGTGCTAGTATTTTGGGTTGTCGGGTATGTATGTGGTTAGATGGTTGTCTTTTGGTTAATACTCCTATGTTGGAGTTTGTTCATAAAACATGTTATGTAAAGTTGTAATTATAACTTAAACTTTTGTAAATATGGTAACCAAGTTTGTAGTTGTTTAAAGTAGAGGTAGATGGACTTTGGTGAAAGTTTGTAAATAAGTTTTTGAAGTTTGTTAAGAGTTTAACTCCCTTTTCCTCCACGTGGAGATGCCCCAAGTTAACTTTTGGGATTTTTAAGTGGAAGTTAGTTATTTTCAAGTCAAGTGCAATTATTTTCAAAAATTTGCAGGTGGTTTTTAATTGTTTTGGACTCTCCGGGTTGGGGAGCCCACAGTTGGTATCAGAGCCTCGTCTAGAGGTCAAGGGTAGATGTCTAGTTAAAGGGGGAGTGTGTGATAACTGACGCCGAGTGCTTGATGCAGGTGTTAGTTATTATGGCGGGAAATGAAGATGATCAACATAGAGCTCAAGGAAATGTTGGTAATGAAGGGGTAATGGTAATCCGAACATCGAGATGATGGACATGTTTAGAACTTTCTTACAGAATATGGCCAATCAGGGTAGAGCCCAACAACAGCCCGAAGGGAGGCAAGGGCACGGACTTGAGAAGTTTGTGAAGATGAATCCTCCTAGTTTCAATGGTGATCCTGATCCGGTGAAGGCGGAAAGGTGGTTAGAATCAATGAACAAGATCTTTGCGGCAATGGAGAGCCCGGACGAAGAAAAGGTTAGATGTGCGGTATTCAAGCTAGAAGGAGCGGCAGAGCATTGGTGGAATATTGTTCAGGATAGTTGGGATAGAGATCATACACCGAGAACATGGGAGAATTTCACTCGTAAGTTTCGAGACCACTTTATTCCAATGGTGACTAGAGATCGGAAGGAGGTTGAATTCCTTAGATTGGAGCAAGGGACTTTGACGGTAGCGCAGTACTCAGCCAAATTCACGGAGTTGGCTCGTTATTGTCCTCATTTGGTACCGGATGAAGAAAGAATGGTATATAGGTTTGTGAAGGGATTAAGGTTGGAGTTTCGTAAACAATTATTGACACATGATTTCAATGATTTCCAAGCAGCGGTGAATCGAGCATATAGAATAGAGAATGATATTGAAGAACACAAAGGCAAGTCGGAAGGAGGAAGTGGAAGCAAACAACGGTTCCAAGGGCAAAGCTCGGGGCAGAATAGAGGACCATCAAGATTTCCAAATCCGGGAGTAGCAAGAGGCGGAATTGTGGTAACTCCGGTGGGTCGTACTCCTTCAAGACAGTCCGGGACGGTTTGTGGTTTTTGTAAGAAGCCGGGTCATTCAGAAGAGAGATGCTGGAGCAAATTGGGGAAATGTTTAGAATGTGGGGGAGACGGTCACTTTAGAAGAAATTGTCTCAAGTTGAGAGGGCAAGCTTCGGGTAGTGGTCAAGGTGGACCACGAGGTGGAGTTAAAAGAGATAACGAAGGAAAGCCTAAGGATAAAGTTCAAGGTCGTGTATTTGCCTTAGGAAGAGGAGAGGTTGACCCGAACGCTGTCATTAGAGGTATTATTCCTGTCTCAGGAGTTAAGGCCCGCGTCCTTATAGATCCCGGGTCTTCCCATTCGTTTGTTGCGTCTCATTTTGCATTTGCATTGCACAAATTACCTGATATTATGCCTTATGTGCTTGAGGTATCAACTCCTATGGGAGAGTACCTCACTTCTTCTGTGATATACAATGGTTGTGATATGGTTATTTGTGGGCACGTGTTGCCAGCGGATTTAGTAGAGTTACAAATCCGGGATTTTGATGTTATACTTGGTATGGATTGGTTGAGTCGTTACCATGCCATGGTTGATTGTCGTAGGAAGAAGGTCTTATTTGATATCCCTGATATGCCTTCTTTTGTGTTTGATGCCGACAAGTCTTTGTTTGGTATTCATGTTATTTCTGCAATAAAGGCTAGAAAATTGCTTTCAAAAAGGTGTGCGGGGTATCTAGCTTACGTGGTAGATTCCAATAAGAAGTCCCCTGAGTTAAAGTATGTTTCCGTAGTAAATGAATATGGTGATGTATTTTCTACCGAGTACTTTATGCCTCCTGATCGTGAGGTAGAGTTTTGCATTGATTTAGTGCCCGGTACCACACCTATTTCTAAGGCGCCTTATAGAATGGCTCCTGCTGAATTAAAAGAGTTGAAGACTCAGTTGCAAGAGTTGTTAGATAGGGGGTTTATCCGTCCTAGTGTGTCACCGTGGGGGGCTCCTGTTTTATTTGTCCGTAAGAAGGATGGTACTCTGAGATTGTGTATTGATTACCGTCTTTTGAATCAAGTCACTATAAAGAACAAGTATCCTCTTCCGCATATTGATGATCTGTTTGATCAGCTCCAAGGTTCCGTTATTTACTCAAAGCTTGATTTGAGAAGCGGATACCATCAGTTGAAGATTCGACCTGATGATATTTCCAAGACAGCTTTCAGAACTAGATATGGTCATTATGAGTTTATGGTTATGCCTTTTGGGTTGACTAACGCTCCGGCCGTATTTATGGATATGATGAACCGTATCTTCAAGCTATATCTTGATAGCTTTGTCGTGGTGTTCATTGATGATATTCTTGTCTATTCTAAGTCCCGGGAGGAACATGAGACTCATTTGAGGATTGTTCTTTCTCTTCTCCGTGAAAAGCAATTATTCGCCAAGTTTAGTAAGTGTGAATTCTGGCTCGAGCAGATATCTTTCTTGGGGCATGTTGTTTCTAGCTCGGGAATTTCTGTTGATCCTTCCAAGATTGAAGCCGTTGTCAGTTGGAAGCAACCTTCAACGGTGACTGAAGTACGAAGTTTTCTTGGGTTAGCGGGGTACTACCGAAGATTCATTGAGGGGTTCTCTCGGATTGCAACTCCGTTAACTAGGTTGACTCGGAAGGATGTACCGTTTGTGTGGGATGCCAAGTGTGAAGCTAGCTTTGAAGAGTTGAAGAAAAGGTTGACGTCAGCTCCTGTTCTTACACTTCCAGATGGTTCCGAGAATTTTGTGATATTTAGTGATGCCTCGAAGGAGGGCTTGGGATGTGTGTTGATGCAAAGTGGGAAAGTAGTTGCTTATGCCTCTCGGAAGTTGTCACCGGCTGAGCAGAACTATCCTACTCATGACATGGAGTTAGCTGCGATTATTTTTGCGTTGCATAAATGGAAGCATTATTTGTACGGAGCGAGATTTGAGATTTTCACGGATCACAAGAGTTTGAAATATTTATTTACACAAAAGGAGTTGAATAATAGACAACGAAGATGGCTAGAGTTTTTGAAGGACTTCGATTGCGTGATTTCATATCATCCGGGGAAGGCGAATGTTGTGGCGGATGCTATTAGCCGGAAGGCTTATTTATCAACTTTGAGTTCTCGGGAGTCAAGGCATGAATTACTTTTTGCTAATGTCCGAGCCGTTCCAACTTTATATGGAGATTTGATGGAAGCTCAATCACTTGATCCGGAGTTGAAGAAAATATTGGGACAAGTTCAAGATGGTAAAACCGGGGATTTTTCTTTAAATAGAGATGGGCTCCTTACTTTTCGAGGCCGTATTTGTGTTCCTTCATCATCGGAGATCAAGAGAAGGGTTCTAGAAGATGGTCATAAGTCCAAGTTTGCTGTTCATCCGGGTAGCACGAAGATGTATCAAGACTTGAAGCGAGGATATTGGTGGAATGGGATGAAAAGAGAAATAGCGGAGTTTGTATCTAAGTGTCTAACTTGTCAACAAGTAAAAGCGGAACATCAAAGACCGGCGGGATTACTTCAACCATTAGAGATTCCGGAGTGGAAATGGGAAGGGATTTCAATGGACTTCGTGACAGGTTTGCCTCTTACCGTGAAGAAGATGGACGCCATTTGGGTTATAGTGGATCGATTGACGAAATCGGCTCACTTTCTTCCCGTATCAACTAAATTTTCGATGGAGAGACTAGCTCAGTTATACATGAAGGAAATTGTTAGACTCCACGGGGTTCCCGTTAGTATCGTGTCAGATAGAGACCCGAGGTTTACTTCTAGATTCTGGAGGGCTTTGCACGAAGCTTTGGGTTCCAAGCTATGTTTCAGCATGGCGTTTCATCCTCAGACAGATGGGCAGTCGGAGCGCACTATTCAGATTCTAGAGGATATGCTTAGAGCGTGTGTGATGGATTTTCAGTTATATTGGAAAGATCATCTACCTTTAGTGGAGTTTGCTTACAATAACAGTTATCAATCTAGTATCGAGATGGCTCCTTATGAAGCGTTGTATGGTAGAAGATGTCGATCTCCTATATGTTGGGATGAAGTGGGTGAGGCGAGACTTTTGGGTCCGGATCTAGTTCGGGATTCAACGGAGAAAATTAAAGTGATTCGAGATAGGTTGAAGACGGCTCAGAGTAGGCAGAAAAGCTACGCCGACAACCGAAGACGGGATTTATCCTTCCAAGTTGGTGACATGGTTTTCTTGAAGATTTCTCCGAGGACCGGGATCAAAAGATTTGGGAACAAAGGGAAGTTAGCTCCAAGATTTGTGGGACCATTTGAGATTGTGGAAAAGATAGGGGAACTAGCTTATCGGTTGGCATTACCTCCATCTTTCTCTTCACTTCACGATGTCTTTCATGTGTCTATGCTTAGGAAGTATTGTCACGATCCTTCTCATATCTTGAGTTCACCCCCCGAAGAGATTCAAGCCGACATGTCTTATGTAGAAGAGCCTTTGAGAATTCTAGAATTTCAAGTGAAAGAACTGAGAACTAAGAGCATTCCGGTAGTGAAGGTGCTTTGGAGAAATCATTCGATTGAAGAGGCTACGTGGGAGTTAGAATCGGAGATGAGGGAGAAGTATCCTTCTCTATTTGAGAGTTCAAGTAAGTTTACTTAAAAATTCGGGGCGAATTTTCTTTAAGGGGGAGTGAGTGTGACGACCCCGATAATAGGCACTATTTAATTACTTGTTAAACACGTGGGGTTCGGGTCGTAGTATTTCATTTTGTGCATTTTATGACTTTATTTGATTTTATGTGACTATTTATATGTTTGCTTGAATTTAGTAAGTTAGAATTGGCATTAACTAACTTATGTGAAAATGGGAGGAAAATGAATTAAAAATAATGTTTTAGGGCCTAAATGGAATAAACTCTAAAGTGGATAATGATTTTATAATAATTAGAATTTTTAATAAAATCTTATTTGTAGTAATGTGCTTAGTTACCAAGTTTAATAAGTAAGATTATTATTAGTTGAGTCATTATTTGGTAAGGAGCTTCTTTGTAAATAATGGTCATTATCCATAGAAAATTTAAAAAGAAAAACCTCATTTTGAGAAAGAGGACATCAGTACTCCTTCCTCCCTAAGTCATCCATGGAGAGAAAAACACCAAACCCTAACCTCACCTTCTAAGAATTCTCTAGTCTTCATTTCTTCTCTGTTTTCAAAATCAAGGGCGGATTCTTGATCGTGGTGGCAAGGAGATCATTTAGAGCTACTCAAAGAATTATTTTATTTTTCATCATTCAAGTAAGTTATTATGGATTCTCTTCAAAACCTTGTTAACTCATTGATATGGTTGTTATAGATGTTTGTAAAGATGTTTTATAAAAAGGAAAACACTTTTGAAGTGGAAAGAATGGGTTTTGAATTTGGGAAATTGAATTCCATGAAATGGGTGTTGTGATAGTAAGTAAATGGGTTGTTAGCCATGTTTAGTGTTCATGATTTAGAAGTAAATCATTGCATGGAAGTTGTGGTACAAAGTTGTTACCAATATGGTGTTTAAGGGTATTGAATTAAGTGAGATGGTGTATGAAATGGTTGGGTTTGGTATTGGTTATGTATTGGTACTGAATTGAACAACCTAAAACAGAGTAAATTGGGTTTGGGGTCAATTTGGTATGAATCAGTGTTGTATCAAAAGCTGCTCGATTTACGGACGGGGAGCACGAGTCGTGTCCCTGAGCACGACTGGGGCACGAGTCGTCCCCTGAGAATTGCACTAAGTCGTGCCTTGTGGGGACGCCAGGATCAGTGAGGGGTGTAAAGGGGCACGAGTCATGCCCTAGGGCACGAGTCGTGCCCTCCCCTGCAGGAACTGAAGCTGTTTCCAAGGCATGGAAACCTAATCAAACGAGAACCAAATTGATCACTCTTTAACTTAGGTTAAAGTAGAACCTTTTAGCTACACAATGATACTTTAGTTGATCAAAATGGAATAGTAGAATTACTTGTAAAATTGTCGTGAACTTGCTTGTAACCTTGATGTATTCATTAACTAAAGTAGTTTCAACTTTGGTAATTGGGACGTGAGCCTTTATACAAGTTATATATTATAGCATATTGGCTATGTAGGAATGGTTTGTTATACTTTCCTACTTCATTCGAGTTTATATGCATTGGCATTATTGTACATAGTGCATGAAATAAATGTTGCACTCTAGTATGGATTGAACATGAGTATTGTTGTACCATGTGGTTATACTTTCATCCCTTTGTGTGGATTTCATTTCAAGTAACTTATATGTGCTTGAATTGTGGTTAATCAGCTGATGTTTAGGGGTATAACGGAATACGATCAATTATGGAAAGTGTGACCTAATGTGATCGGATTACGTTATACCTGTGACTGTCCCCGTCTGTGGCCACAGATTGGGGTTATAACATCTGTATTGAGCCAAAAGCCTTACAGAGTTGCTACTATCTTATATGGTTCCCTGAAAAATGGGTCTTATAAGATGTGAATATGCCTAAGCAGTTCACAAGAGAGGAGTTATTATAATAGCTCTCTCCGTTATATGTTATTGGTTGAGATGTATTGATATCCTCCAATTGATACGACTTATTGGTCAGACGGGAAAGGTAAACCAAGGTAACGGAATGTGTTTACGGCTTTTCCAATGTGATTATATGCACCTTATATGTGTTGCATTTACTGGGCATATTGATGCATGCATAATAACTTATTGAGATTTATTCTCACCCTTCTCCCTTTAATGTTTTAGATCGGACTGAGACAGGCGGACCAGGCCAGTGAGTTCGGGGCGGAGTTTGTGCTAGTATTTTGGGTTGTCGGGTATGTATGTGGTTAGATGGTTGTCTTTTGGTTAATACTCCTATGTTGGAGTTTTTTCATAAAACATGTTATGTAAAGTTGTAATTATAACTTAAACTTTTGTAAATATGGTAACCAAGTTTGTAGTTGTTTAAAGTAGAGGTAGATGGACTTTGGTGAAAGTTTGTAAATAAGTTTTTGAAGTTTGTTAAGAGTTTAACTCCCTTTTCCTCCACGTGGAGATGCCCCAAGTTAACTTTTGGGATTTTTAAGTGGAAGTTAGTTATTTTCAAGTCAAGTGCAATTATTTTCAAAAATTTACAGATGGTTTTTAATTGTTTTGGACTCTCCGGGTTGGGGAGCCCACACAACCTCTTGGCAATGGTAGCAAACCGCATCCTTTTGAGATGCCTTGGGAGCCTCTCCGGCAACGACAACCTTTGCCTTAGGCTTAGCAACACTTGGTTTACCTTTGCCATCTTTCTTGAACCCTTTGCCTTTGTTAACCATTAACACAGTATCGGTTTTAGGCTTCTTGATATTCATCTCTGCGGTCTTAAGCATTGCATGCAATTCCGAGAGATTCTTATCAATGCCAGTCATGTGATAGTGCATAATGAAATGACTATAACTTTCAGGCAATGAATTCAATATCAAATCCGTGGCGAGTTCCAAACTCAACGGATTTCCAAGCCTTTCGAGACGCTCAATGTAACCCTTCATCTTAAGGACATGATCTCCCATCGATTGCCCTTCTTGCATCTTACATGCAGTTAGGGACTTAACCACATCATACCTCTCGTTTATTGCTTGCACTTGGAACATTTCCTTTAAGCTCTCAGCAAGATCAAATGCTACATGTATGTGCTCAAGGTCCTTCTGAAGAGCCTTAGACATAGTGACTTGCATAAGGCATGCAACATCTGTAGAATCAACATTATGTTTCTTATGTGCATCCTTATCAGCCCTAGAAGCATTTTGAGCAGGTTGAGGTGGAATGGGTTCATTGAGAACGTACAGTTTCTTCTCTTGCCTTAGAACAATTCTAAGGCTTCTGATCCAATCAGAATAGTTTGTACCGTTCTCCTCAAGCTTATCCTTCTCAAGGATGGATCGCAGTGACAGGGGTTGATTATTGTGTGTAGCCATTCTACAATAAAATATGCAAACAATATAAACATATATCAATATCAACACATTTATCATCTAAGAGCAAATAATGTATTTCATAAATACTCTCACTAAATTATACACCTTCAAATACAAACATGTATCATATAATCATAGTAGGCTAAGATTCATATTTCACTTAATTCCGGTTTAACTGAGCTAATACCCGAAATCAAGCTATTTAGGTAGAAACATCAATCATATCACTATATGACTCTTAGATCTTTTATGAGATTTCCTTAGACATCATATGTCAAAAACATGTTTTAAATCTCATCTATGCCTTGGGTCAAATCTTATTTGAAAGCACCAATTAAGTCAAAACCTTTTTTCAAACATATAAGACATGGAACGATGCACCTGACTATGGCCAAAACTATATCAACCATAATCTCATCTTGGTCACAAATCAAGATATAATGATGCACCCAACTATGGCTGAAACTACATCAAAATACCCTAAAATTTCACAAGAGTTCTAATCAAGAAATGGCATAAGACTTAAATATTTAGAAGGTTCTCAACATGTAACAAACATCGCATGGTTGTAACATAAATCTCATGTGAACATAATCATGAACATAGGGCTTCACAAAATTTCATACAAACAATTTGATTTAATTTTGAGAAATTACAATTCTAAATAATCATATTAATAAATTAATAACCTATGTGATAAACTAATCTAATTAATTTATCATTAATCATGAATATGACATATCTCAGATACTTGTTTTTCATAGAAACAAAACACATGGAATCTAGATCTATTTCATATCACATGGTAGCAAATAATCACATTAAATCTAGCATGCAATTTCAATCATAATCATGACAAGACAGGGCTCTGATACCACTGTTGGATTTGGGATTACAAACGCAACGGAAGATTTACAAATAACAACAAAACCCTAGCCCTAAGATCCGTCTAGCATGAAGAGATTATAAATTTATATGAGATAGAATTTACATACCTTGAATGCGATTTGTTAATTCAAAATTGATCTTCAATAGCGAATGTCAAAACGAATATCGAAAACCCCTTGATGAAGTTTTAGATCTTCTCCTTGTTCTGTATCTTGTGATGAATCAACGAACGGAAGGCTTCAAGCTTTTGGTGATTAACTTATCACCCTCTATAGGTAATCCACACTTGAACGGACCAAGAACGCTTCTTGATTGATTGCTAGATGATCTCCGATTATTGAAACCGATTTTCAATAATCAATAGCTAAAAGTATTTTGATCTTTGATTCTAAATCTAAATCTAGATCTCAATTTTGTGTTTCGTAAACCTCAAAATTACATGTGTTTTTGGCTGACCAAAGTCTTCTATTTATACTAAGTATAAATCCCTAACTTTTAGGAAAGAAACCTTGTCAAAGACCAAAACCTAAGCTGCAAAGGAAAAGCGTACGGACCAGTTTTTAGCCGTTGGCACAACTCGTCCCCAGGGGCACGAGTCGTGCCTTATGGCCAAACGTGTCGCACTACGAACCGTGCCAGCAAATTAGGCTGTCAAATCAACGGGGCACGAGTCGTGCCTTATGGCCAAACGTGTCGCACTACGAACCGTGCCAGCAAATTAGGCTGTCAAATCAACGGGGCACGAGTCGTGCACGACTCGTCCCTAGGGGCACGAGTCGTGCCTTATGGCCAAACGTGTCGCACTATGAACCGTGCCAGAAAATTAGGCTGACAAATCAACGGGGCACGAGTTGTGCCTGTGGGCACGAGTCGTGAGCACGACTCGTCCCACAGGGTACGAGTCGTCCCCTTTAGACAACCCTCTGATTCTCTCGTCCCTTCTTAAGGCACGACTTGGGCTAAAAGGGCATGAGTTGTCCCTTCAGGCACGAGTCGTGCCAGAGGGGACTAGTCGTCCCTTCAGCCCAGAAATCACCCTTTTAGCCATTTTCAATCCGTTCTTTTGTGTGTGACCCTTTAGGAATTATATTTTATGTTGGTAGTGAGTTGAAACATCAACCTCACAAGACATAAGTGACTTCTAGCAAATAATTATATCCACCCAATTAAATATAACATCAAAGCTTGATTCCTTGATAATCAAATGTCACAATCCTTTTGTCCACGATGTCCAATTGAACATGAGTCATGGTCTATGTCAACTCATTCCGTTCAATGCTTTCTCGATTCCGAGTATGTTTATAATCCAAATGCATTTGATCTCTATCAAATCACTTGAGTGTGGCCACACATTTCATCAATATCATTCATCGAGGGACCCAAGCAAACATCTCTCTTTATAAGAGGGACAAATCCCATCATGACTTATCATTCTTCCTTACATGAATCCAATCGTGCTAACATAGCCCTTATTGCTATCCTATTAAAGATAGTGTTAGACTATATCAAACACGATCTCCATCATATGGAAGACGATGATAATCTCAGGTACAAAGGATTCAATAACACGACTATCATGAGATTTAATCATGACAACAGACCATGTCATAAATCTCATAAGTAGGTCATGTCTAATACGTGTTCTCTAGGAAGTATCCATAAGTGCAATGTGCATCTCCATGCATATAATCATCTCTATGATTATCCATTACCAACTTATACTAGTTGTTCATAACAACTAGGGACGCAGTTCAATATAATAAACATGCAAAACATATAATGAACAAAATAAACACGCTCTATAATAAATGATAAAGATGATACATAACGGTTCAAGTCAAACATAACTATAGCCTAGGGCATT
The DNA here is from genome assembly GCA_022495995.1 of Adenophora triphylla var. japonica. Classification (NCBI taxonomy): domain Eukaryota; kingdom Viridiplantae; phylum Streptophyta; class Magnoliopsida; order Asterales; family Campanulaceae; genus Adenophora; species Adenophora triphylla. The sequence goes on from JAFEMH010007884.1 coordinate 49,120, forward strand.
ACACCAACAATAAGCACCTAGGAAAATTCCCATGAGCTCAACGTTACTAAATATTTTGCCAATTCACGTCGCAACAACATGAGGTTCAATCCAAGCAAGTGTGCATTTGAGGTCAAGGGGGGAAATTTCTGGGATTCATGGTCAACAGCGCGGCATCAAGGCCAATCCCGAAAAAATCAAGCACTCTTTCGACATACAACCTCCTAAGTGTGTCAAGGACGTGCAAAACCCGAATGGTTGCATCCAGATGCTCGAACACTTCATTTCCCGATCGGATAAAGCAAATTGCTTTTCACAATAAATCACGAAGACAATTCTACATGTCTTGTAGAAATAACAAATGAGTTTGTCAATGGAAATTTCACAATGAATCACGATGACAACTCTACATGTGTTGCAGAAATGACAAATGAGTTTGTTAATGAGTAAAGAGTTTTTCTGCCCTTCGTTCTACGACACTGACATCAATTTGACATTTGTACTACTGAAACAACAAATGTATGATGCGTACCATATATAAATTAGCAAAAATTAATTTTTTCTAACGAGAGTTAATAACTTACAGAAAGTTTGATTGGAATTTTCAAATTAAACCCTAATGTTTAAAGAATTTTAATATGATAGGAAAACTTATCTATATTAAAGTGAAAAAACATTTGTAGGGTTCAATATGAAAACTTATAAAGCAAAAGGCATCTCATTAATAATATCCAAATCATGAAGGGCTTGATATTAAAATTATGTAACCTTTTTTCTTTTCTCAAACAACTAACCCATTGTTTAAAAAGAAAAAACAATAACTGGAACTCCTCTTCTTCTCCGGCTCTTTTTCCATTCCCACACACCGGCCTGCTCTTCCAAACCCCACCTTTAGCCACCCCTTTCATCTCCCCACTCCCCTTTTCCGCTTCTCTCTACATCACCAGTTCCTTCGTTTTCATCTTATGCCAGTTCATTAGAGATGGTAATAAATGATGAAGATGGAGACGGGGAAGCATACCATGATGGAATTCCTACAGAACCCAGAGCAAAAGTCGATTCAGTTGAATCAAACCTAATTGGGTGGAAAACATAATGGATAATGGAATTGACCGGTGGGTACTTGATTTTTTATTTCGATTCGGTTGAATTAGAGACCTATAATTTTTGAAATCGAGTAGTAGCTTATGTGATTGTCTTTGACCGGTGGGTGCTTGACGGAGGTTAATTGTGAAAGGGGTGATGCCTATTGATGTTGATGGTTATGGGGACGAAGATTGTGAGGAAATTGAATTCAATGATGGAGAGAGGAATGGGAAGGAGTTTGGGCTTGATTGTGCATTCAATGAAATTGCAGAGAAAGAAAGGTTGTTGATATGGCGGTGAGGGAGGTGTTAAGAAAATTGTATTCAGATGGCAATTGTAGTGAGTTTGTTGGCGACAGTTGTGGTATGGTGGCGATAATGGTGATGGGTGGTGGTGGTGGTCGTGAATCGTGATGTAAAGTTTTGGGTGATGAATGGTTTAAAAAATATGAAGTAACTTAATAATTTAAAAGATTATTCTTTCAAAAAATAATAATTCAAAAGATTTAATGACTAAGGCTCCGTTTGTTTCGCGTAAAACATTTTCCGAAAAATGTTTTCATGTAAAATGATTTCATGTAAAAAGGTTTCCTTGTAAAATGTTTTCATGTAAAAAGATTTCCATGTAAAATGTTTTCTTGTAAAATATCATGGTCTTGTTTTCAGTTGTTTGGCAAATTTGACGAAAATGTTTTAGGAAATGTCACTTTTTTTATTAATTTAAATCAACTTTGGAAACCGCCCCACCCACCCCTGCCTACCCCACCCCCTACCCACCCCCAAAAAAAAATTTTAAAATTTTTAATAAAAAATAAAAAAATAAATTATTTTTTTTGGGGTGGGGGGTGGTAGGGAGTGTAAAATAAAAAAAAAAAAATTTGGGGGGGGTGGGTAGGGGGTGGGGTAGGCAGGGGGTGGGTGGGGCGGTTTCAAAAAAAAAAAAATTTTTTTTTGGGGGGAGGGTGGGGGTGGGGTAGGCAGGGGGTGTGTGGGGCGGTTACAAAAAAAAATTTTTTTTTGGGGAGGGTGGGTGGGTAGGGGTGGGGTAGGCAGGGGGGTGGGTCGGCGGTTTCCAAAAAAATAATTTTTTTTTGGGGTGGGGGTGGGGGTGGGGTAGGCGGGGGTGGGTGGGCGGTTTCAAAAAAAAAATAAAAAAAAAAATTTGGGGGTGGGTGGGTGGGGGGGGTGGGTAGGGGGTGGGGTAGGCGGGGGGTGGGTGGGCGGTTTCCCAAAAAAAAATTTTTTTTTTTGGGGGAGAGTGAGGTGGGTAGGGGTGGGGTAGGCGGGGGTGGGTGGGCGGTTTCTAAAAAAAATTTTTTTTTTTTTGGGGTGGGGGTGAGGGTGGGGTAGGCGGGGGTGGGTGGGGCTTCAAAAAAAAAAAATTTGGGGGTGGGTGGGTGGGGGTGGGGTGGGGTAGGCGGGGGTGGGTGGGCGGTTTCCAAAAAAAAAAAAAAAAATTTTTGGGGGTGGGGGTGGGTAGGGGGTGGGTGGGGCGGTTTCCAAAAAAATAATAAAAAAAAATTGGGGTGGGGGGTGGGGTAGGCGGGGTGGGTGGGGCGGTTTCCAAAAATAAAATAAAAAAAATATTTTTTTGGGGGGGTGTGGGGGGTGGGGGTGGGTACGGGGGGTGGGGTAGGCAGGGGGTGGGTGGGGCGGTTTCCCAAAAAAAATTTTTTTTTTTTGGGGGGGGGGTGGGTGGGGCGGTTACAGAAAAAAAAATTGGGGGGGGGGTGGGGGCAGTTAAATTTTTTTTTTTAATTATTATTATTATTATGTTGTAAGAGCGTAATATGAGTTGTACATTAAGGCCAAGAACAAGAGTTGTAAAATGATTTACGAATTTGAAATTGGTAAATCATTTTACAAAGAAAACCTCCTTTTTTTACATCCTTGTAAAATGTTTTACATTTGACTTTCTTTTACAAGTGGTTACCAAACACTCGAAAGTAGGTAAAACATTTTTCGAAAAACATTTTACTTGAAACAAACATCCGAAAACAAGGAAAACATTTTCCGGAAAATGTTTTACATGAAACAAACGGAGCCTAAAACGTAAAATATTAATAATACTCAGAAAGTAAAAAATATTTATAAACTATTATATGATTTTTTTTCTTTTGAAATAAACTAGTACAGTATATGGTATTTGTAATTATATATATATATATATATATATATATATATATATATATATATATATATATATATATATATATATATATATATATATATATATAATAATAATAATAATAATAATTAGATTTTATTAGATATGCTATGTTATATTAACATTCTTTAAACATTAGGGTATAATTCAAAAAATCCAATCTAACTTTCGGTTATTTTATTAATGATCGTTAGAAAAAATTAACGAGTGAACAGTATTTTGGTTAATTTTGCTAATAAAGCTATAGTACGCGTTATACATTTGTTGTTTTAACAATACGAATGTCAAATTGATGTTAGGGTGATAGTACGAAGGGCAGAAAATTAAGCACCTTACTTGTTTGTCAATGGAAAATTGACAAAGCATATTGCAACCAAATTATTTTATCCTCCAACAAAACAATGGTGACATCACTATCGCACAAGTACGTTCTAGTGACAATATGACAGATTTGTTCACTAATTCTCTTTCTTATCCCACCTTCGAAAAACTTGTTAGTCGAATTGAAATGTAAAAGCTAAGAAGATTATGATCATCAAGGGGAGCGAAAAATTCGTAGACTCTGAAGATTTCTATTTTCAGGAGGAGCGATAAATTCAAAACAATATTCAAGGATGATTCTCAAGACATAAGTTGTATTCTTTTTTCCTTTACTAAGTTTTTTCCTTGTGATTTTTTCTTAGTTAAAGGTTTTTACTATGAAACCTACGTGATTTAGTTTGGAGTGCTATGTACAAGGGAGAGTGTTGTGAATAATTGATATGTGAACTATAAAAATAAATTGTATCACATTATAGGAGTATAATATATAATGTACTATAGAGTATAATACAATATGTATAAATAGCATGTCATTATGGGTGCGCTCACGAGTTTTAAAATGAGAGAAAAGAAAGGAAATTGAAGGAAACTAATATATTTTCCTTCCTGAAGTTGCTCACGAGATTTTTAGAAAGAAATTGAAAGGAAAAGGAAGATTTTTTTTTTAAAAAAAAAAAAAAATCTCTCCTACACAATCCTCCCAAAAAAGTGGGAGGAATTGGAAGGAAATAAAATCTTATAAAACAAAAATTTTGGTTCAACCTATTTTACACCTCAAGTATAAATCTCTATTTTTATTTCATTAATGGTACAAGTGTAATTCAACTTTTTTTCATTTATTTTACTTCCTAAACCCATGAGCACTTCAATAAGCTATTAAATTTCCCCTTCTCTTCTTTCCCTTTCCCTTCCCCTTCTCTCCCCCTCCTTTCTCTTCTCTCTTTTAAAAACTCGGACCCATATACAAACACACATAGTATGTCATACAATCTCTCTTCTTGCATTCTCTCTCGAATAGTATATCATGTGAGTGATATGTAATCTCTCTGCATTCTCTCTTGATAGCTCTAGTACTTAAACTTTGGTTAAGTATACATGACTTAATATATATTCTGTCTTAGAATAATTATTTGCCTTATAGTTTTCGAGGCAGGGTAGGGGAAGAGATTCCTAGCAAAGAGGAGGAGGTAGGGGAAGAGACTCCTTAGCAATGAGGAGGAAGAAGTTATTATTCAAGAAGATCTTATCAGAATTATAGTACATTTCCACAATCTTAACCTTATATAGAAAATTCAAAAACACATAATACAGGTTTTTCATCTAATCCTCAAAGAACAGCAAGAGATCTGTTATTAGAATAATACAATCATCAAATGACAGAAAAATATTTGAGAGAGCCAATTATTTGCCTTGAGCCAAGTGATAAAAAATGGGTGGCAGACCTATACTATATTGCCAATAAATATTTTGATCAAATAGCTCATTTCCCAATAAAAGGAAAGACTAATTAAGAAATTTTTCTCTACTAGCACTAATCCTACCCTCCAAAGAAGGCTCTGATACCAATAACTAACATGATAAATTTACAATGTAGATTATGGCTAGATAATAATGAGTATTTATATATAACCAATAAAGAAAACACTGAAAGATTAGAAACTAAGATAGAGAAAACAATACACTTAGGGCTCGTTTGGTTGTCGGATAAAAATAAGCATTATTATTTGTGAGGAAATTATTAAGCCCCTCATTATTAGTGATGGTACTAATAATCCTAGTTTTAGGGAAAAGATGGCATTTAATAGAAATGGGATTAACATGCCCATATCATATTTAATACAAATAACATTATTCATTTTCCAACTATACCCCTAACTTGCTTTAATATATATATATATATATATATATATATATGTGTGTGTGTGTGTGTGTGTGTGTGTGTGTGTGTGTGTGTGTGTGTGTGTGTGTGTGTGTGTGTGTGTGTGTGTGTGCCCCTAATTGAACTTAACATCGCTCGAGCAACCTACCTTTTTGGTTGTTCTCAATCATGAACAAGTAATTGTTGGAAATCATAAAAAGTTCACCCAAGTGTGAAAAAAGTCTCGTTTGAACTAAACCCTGAAATGTCGATTTAAAATTCCGATAAGATTTTGTCTTCGAAAGATTGAGACATTTCTTTCATTGATGAAGAAGAACAAGAACTCAACACACAGAGAGAGAGAGAGAGAGAGAGAGAGAGAGAGAGAGAGAGAGAGAGAGAGAGAGAGAGAGAGAGAGAGAGAGAGAGAGAGAGAGAGAGAGAGAGAGAGAGATTAAGAATGCAATGGATGCTAGGGTTCAATAAGGAAGGGCATAATAGAGATAAACCCTATAGTCAAATTATCCAGTTCGATAGGATAAATAATACCACCATTTAGCCAAAATTATTAGTGAAGGGATAAGGTCTTAATCCCATTGTTTGGGATAATTAATACTAGTGTCATATTATCAACCAAACATATGATAATTATTTTTAGTTATCCTGATCATTCTTATTCGACGCTTATATTTCCTACCAAACGGCCCCTTAAAGATTAAATACTGATAACAACTTTTTAATTGTAGAATAATTTTTCTGTGAATCATCTCATTTCCCTGAAGTAAATCTTACTAGTTCTTCCTAATTTTTTGAAGTATTAAATTGTTTAAGAATTCCACCATAGCTAATATCTGAAGCATCTGTTTCTACAATTTTTCTTCATTGTTTGTTTGCTAATGATAAGCAAGGTATCTTTTTTTACTTTTGATTTTATTAATTTAACTGCAATAGTATGGACTATTGATGTTGGACGAATATTTGATCCAGTCAAATATATTAATTATCTTTGTATTTTAATTAGTATTTTAGGATTTAATTTGTTTTAGTTTTTATTTTATTTCTTATTTTCGTCATTATTTTTGTTAGTGTAAACTGCAGATGATATCGTAGATGATTTCCCAGATTTCAGATGATATCGCAGATGATTTCCTGTGCTGAAATTTACATAGTTGTACATTTCTTATTTATTAATTAATGGACTAATGTGCTAATATAATCTGTATAATCTATGGTGTATGTCCATATTTCAGGTTGCAATATGATTGGAGAATGAGCTAGAAACATGGTGGAATTTGGAAAAGAAAGATTTATGCATAAATAACATTTTATGCATATACCGTTCCAAGACCCTTTTTGTGTTAGCAATATTAAAAACGTGGGAAGACTTATTCAAAGGATTTGCTGTTGATTCAAAGAGAGTACAACATGAAGAAAGCTTGGGAGTACAAGGCGTTGAAGCTTGGACTTGGATAACAAGCACACGGTTTCTATTTTGAAAAATAGTGGGCGCTTGAATTAAGTAACACTCCAACCACTTTTTCACTCTCCCTCAACGTCCAAGGCATCCCCAAGGCTGTTTATTTGAGTAGCCTTCAAGTAATTGAAGACTATAAATATGCTTGGAAGGAGGCATTTGAAGATATGCCAATATATGCCCATTTCATACACACCTTCGAAGCATAAGAGATAGGTTCTTTATTTGGTTCTTTTCATCCATCCTCCCTTTTAATTATGCACTTGATTACCTTGGTATCAAGTTGTGTGTAGGCTAGGATTGGATTTCGTTATTTATCTCTTGTTTCATAGAGCTCATATTGTTATAGACATAGGGAACATTTTGGCTTTGTAAATTCATTGTTCATAGTGATTATAAAGTCTTGCCTAAGAGGCATACTCAAGTTATATTTTTTATATAACTTGAGAAAAACAATTTTGGTGTTATTATTCTGCTGCAATTTCTTTACAAAATTGTTTTTATTTTTGAAGTGTGTGTGTGCTATCCCAAGTGATATTGTTGGTGCTGTTATCACCTTGGATATCACTTGTGATTCTGGCCGTGACAATTTCAATTGGTATCAGAGCAGGTCACTTGACGATACTAAGTGCTTGGTCTAGGTGTCATGGCTTATGATCCTGCAAATCCAAACCAAAAACGTCTTCCTATTTTAGATGGTTCGAATTATGCATAATGGAAGATCCGTCTTCGCTCACATATCAAATCAATTGATCTTCGAGCTTGGCGATCTATAGTTAATGGGTACTCTCTTCCAGTTTTACCTCCAGATGAGGATGGTGACATCCAGGTTAAACCTGACACCGAGTGGACTAATGAAGAGATCACCCTAGCTAACTATAATGAGAAAGCTCTTAATGCTATTTTTGAGTGGGTTGACATGCACATTTTTAAACTTGTTCAAAATAGTTCCATAGCTAAAGAAGCTTGGAATATTTTACAAAGGTTTTGTGAAGGTGATTCTAGTGTACTTGAAAACAAATTTAGAGGTCTTACTAGCAATTTTGAATGGTTGAGAATGGGTGAAAATGATACCATTTCCTCTTATTTTGAAAAATTATTTGACATTGCTAATAAGTGTCAACTTTTAGGTGAACTTTTTACAAATAAACAATTGGTTTCAAAGGCTATTAGAACTCTCCCTGAGCGTTTTAATATGAAGGTTTCATCTATAGAAGAGGCACACAACCTTTCTACTATAGACATCAATTCCTTAATGAGCATTTTAAAAATTTTTTAGTCAAACCTTGCTGAGCAAAGTGAAGCTTCTAAAGGCAAGAATGTTGCTTTAAAAGTTCAATCCTCTAGTTTACCAACTAATGAGGATGATGAAATTTTTGAGAAATTAGGTGAAGATGCTAGTGTTGCCTTGCTTGCTAGGAAATATAATTCTATGTTACGAAAGTTTAACAAAGAAAATGTGCAGGTTAAGGCTAAAGAGCAGCAAACCAAGGTGTACAATTCAATGCCGAAGAGGATATTTCCATCTTCTCAGAAAGGTGGTCCCATAAGGAGAGCATCATCAGATCAATCTAGATCTGATCTGAAATACCTTGAATCAATCCAATGTCACGCATGCTCTGGGTGGGGTCATTACTCAAATGAGTGTGCTAACACTCTAAGGAAGAAGGGTAAGAACCTATGGTTATCCCTCAGTGACAATGAAGATGAGGAGACCAATCAATCTGATGATTTAGATCAAACAGCAATGGTGGTCACAAATTGTGACTCGGACTCTGTCAGTGATACCTCATGTGATATCCAAATTAGGATAGCACCTGAGATATCATCCAGCAGGTATACAGATTTTAATTCATTTAAAGTTGTTTGTTTTGTGGGTTCTGTTAACATGGATGCAGATTGTAAACAAGAGGATGAACAAAGTAAGGAGTTCAGCAAGGATGAACTCATTTGCGGTCTTAAGAACCTTTGCAAAGAATTGGTTGACGAATGGAAGAAAGAGAACAAGAAGGTGGTATCTCTGTCCAAAGAGGTTCAAGATCTGACTGATGGCTTGACTAGATTGGAAGTTCAACTCACAAAGAAGGATGTGGAGCTGGACAAAGTCAAGGCCAAGCTTACTCTAGTCGATGCCACATTTAAGAAACTCAACACGAGTTTTTCCAAGTTGGATGCAATCCTTGGGTTGAGCAAACCACTCAAGGCAGGTATGGATTTTCAAGAGTCTTTAAATGCTATTACATCTACTTTGGCTAATAAGGAAGATAAAATAGTGTTTGTTAAAGAAAGAGAAAATATTGAACTATTTTCTTCTGATAAGTCTTCTGACAAAATTAAAGTATGTAACTATTGTTACTCTACTGGACATTTGAATAATGACTGCAAAACACTTTTAAAGAAATAGTCCAGTTCGTCTGTGCTACTTGAAGTGTTGCCTAGCATGTCAGATATCACTGGCAGTCAGAAGAGAAATTATCAAAGTAGGAAAGTGTGAAAACCTAAGTCTAACCTGATATGTGATGTTGTGTACACTGCCTTAAAAACTAATGTTGAAGGTTCATGGTATTTTGATAGTGGTTGTTCACGTCACATGACAGGAACAAAAATATTTTTAAAGGAATATGAACCTATTCAAGGTGGTAGTTTAACATATGGTGGTGGTGGCAAGAGTAAAATAGTAGAAAAAGGCATTTTAAATATACCTGGATTTCCTGCTTTGAATAATGTTTTGCATGTTGATGGACTTGAAACTAATTTAATTAGTATTAGCCAACTTTGTGATGAAAATCTTGAAGTGAAATTCAATAAAAACACTTATGAAGTTTTTTATTGTACCAATTGTAAGTACCCCAATCTGGATCGCTCTCCATTCAAGCATACGGAAAAAACCAAGGGAAAACTTCCGGAGGTCATAACTCCTTCGTACGAACTCCGATTGGGACGTGCCATATATGGTTGGAAAGCTCTCGACGAGAGCTAGCTTGCCATCACAATCACATAAGCATGGAAGGTCCGTACGGACCTATTTGCATGCCAAAAAGGTCCGTACAGACCTCTTTTCACTAGACATAATCATTACAAAAATCCTCTTAAAGTCCACATTATTCCCTCAAATCGAGGAAAACTAAAAATTTGGATTAAGCAGGGAGGTCCGTACGGACCTTCTTGCAATTTTTCCTATACTATAAATATAGGGCTTCCCCTTCCTCATTTTTCACACCTCCCTCTTCTCCTCTCTCTCTAGGCCTTTTGGCTCCCCCTCTAAGTCCTTCCGAGGCACTCTCGACCCCTTTCAGATCCTTTCGAGGCCTTTCGAGCTCCCTTGTGGTGCTCTGAAGCCTTTCAGAGCGCTCTCGAGACGCTCCCGCGCTGCCCCGAGGCACTCTCGAGGTACTCTAAGGCCCCTCGTGGTACTCCGAGGCCTTGCCTGGTCTTTCCCGAGGCGTCCCGGCTCTTTTCAAGTCAAACCGGCGATCCCAACTCACGCCGAACCTCTGCCCGAACGATCCCTGCGATCCCAACGCATGCCGAACCTCTGCCCGAACGATCCCTGCGATCCCAATGCACGTCGAACCTCTGCCCGAACGATCCTTGCGATCCCGACGCACGCCAAACCTCTGCCCGAAAGATCCCTGCGATCCCAACGCACTCCGAACCTCTGCCCGAACGCAACCGACGATCCCAACGCACACCGAAACTCTGCCCGCAGACAACCGGCACATACCGAAGTAATCCCGATCCGTCCCAGAACACTATTCCATCCTCAAAAACTATTCCCCCGCGGAAGACAGACACGAATCAACATTGGTAAGGCTTCCTTCCATTACTATTTCAATACATTTCAATACGTAGTTTACAATGTAGACATCCGATACAGCATGCATTTTTAAAAGCACACACACACACAATATTTAAAGAAAGAAGGGGTATCGAAAGACTCATTTTTACGAGGCTACTCGGGTGAGCTCTAATATTCTAATATTCTCTTCCCGAGGAGTAACCTGACCTCCGAACTCAAAAATCTCATCACACAAAAACAGTTTATTATTATTTTAAACTGATTCCTTTTCTCAATGTTTTGGGCTTAATCAAAATGGCGTGGCGACTCTACAAGCAAAAACACAGCGAGACACCTCCACCAACAATGCTGCAAAGCGGGAAATGCCAGATGCCGGGGCGCGATTGCGCTGCCTTCTCGGATCCGGGCTATTTCAGTTGGCGACTCCGCTGGGGACAGTTTGTTTTAAAAAAACTTTTAAACAAAACAAAAGATTTTTAAAACGATGATGAGGGTCAAACTTTCATTTTACCCCTTTCTTTAACTGTTGTGTGTGTGTGCATGTGCTTTACTTTTTATTTCACAAAAAAAAATACAAAAAAATGCATCAATATACATCTGTGTACATATATTTAAAATTCTTCAAAAAACTTCTGTTTTACTCAGAAAAGGAATTTTAGCGATCGCACACTACTCGCACTGCTGCCTCGGTACACCGCATGCTACTCGCACTGCTGCCTCGGTACACCGCACGCTACGCGCACTGCTGCCTCGGATACACTGCACACTACAACCCTCAACCCGGGGTGGTCTCAGTTGCAGTCCGTTTGGTCTTCCTAGGCCTCTTGGACGCGCACGGGATCATTCCAAACATCCCATCCTAGCCAGTGTCAACCTTGCATGCTTGAGTCACACTCTGTCCAGACTCTGTTGGTTTTTACCCAGTCCGTGTCATACAGCCTGGATACATATCCCATGCCGGCCATTTTCTGAGTCGAAGCTCAGAACTCAAGATCCCTTGCGCAAGCAAAGCGATGAAAGGTCATGCTAAAATCTTGACCCGATCTTGATTTTCGAAGCTACACCTAGACGATGTTCCGTCCCGGATACACATCCATGCCCACATGACACCATGTCATCAAGCCTTTAATACGTCAGCCATGACAATATGACCCAGCCAATGCCTAACGTCACAGATCCCTTGCGCAAGCGAGGTAAAGAGAGGTCATGCCGAACTCTTGACCAGATCTTGACTCAGGTGCCGGCTCGGCTCACCATTCACATGGCCAACGCATTAAAATGAACATGACAGGCTCGGTCCTTAGGTTCAATTTTTCTTTTAGGCCGGTGGAAACCGCTTTCCCTATAGGACCCTCGCTCGGGGCTGTCCACCCCGGGATGTCGAAATACAGGTGCAAAACGAGGGGCTTATAGCCGCACAGATGGTCTCCACTGACCCAGGATTTAGCATAGTTGCAAAAAAGAAGAGCAATCTTTTCCAACCTACCTAGGATTCTGAGAAAACACTGTTTTAAGTAAATTAAAACAACAAAAAAAATAGAAAAGCGGAAACTGCATGTCACGTGAGCTTTCCCCCCTTTTATCCAAAAGGCCTTCCCGTGTCTAAACCTTACTCGTCACCCCCTCCAGCGAACCGAGAGTGGTTGAGAGTACCCGGGAGCCGCCTTTTCAGTATTGAGGTCACAAGGTTCGACAGCCCTTCCGATTCCGCGGTCCGAACAGTCCGCTACTCCCCCATGGCGGGATCAACAGATAACAGTGAGGGAAACGAAACCCCGCCACTAAGAAACCTCCAGACAATGGAGGAGGTGCTGCAAGCCTTCGAAACACTCAAGAAACGCCAGGAAGAGCAGCAATCCTGGATCGTAGACACCCTGCGCCTTCGAGGAACCGTTGTTGTTCCCCAACCTGATGGGACCTTCGTCCTCATAGAAGACGAAGAAATACCAGCTCCCCCGGGTCCTCAAAGCTATCAGCAGGTCCCACCTCCGTCAAGCTACGAGATCCCAGCAATGCAAAGTAGCTCTCGCTCAAAGCTCTACTCAGGCATCAGCCAAGCAGCTCCGACGTGCCCGCCTCAGCACAGTCAATTTCCCGGCCCTGCGCCCCAAGCTCAGTATCAACAGCACACATACGTGCCTGCTCCATCAGATCCTAACACCTCTCAATATCCCCTAGAATTCAATCCTGTGCCTCTATACGAGCCTCGCAGCCACAATCTGAAATCCTAATGCCTGCTAGGGACAGACATCCCAAGCGAATATCCTGACATCTCAAACCTTCCACCCGCTGGACTACCACTTGGGGCTAGCGAAACATTTCCCAAGTTCCCAAACACAACCCTTGGCGGCGGTCCGAGCAATCACGCCCTTGGCTCCAATTTCAGTAATCCAGAGTACGGGATGGTCTACACTCAACTACCTCCCCAAGATTCCCGAATGGTGATCCCATCAGCCAATCCACCTCCATTTTCGGTTTTCGTCCCAAAAAACGACAGCTTGCCTCCACTTGCTGACCCTCACATGGCTTGGTTGGTCGAACAAATGAAGAACATGCAAGGAAAACTGGTTAACTCTCGGAAGGACTCCCTTATGCCCACAGATCCAAGCAAAGTGGTTCCTCTCCCTCCTCATTTTAGAATACCGGAAATGGAAAAATTCGATGGGACAAAATGCCCAAAGACCCACATCGATACCTACGTCTTAGGTATGAGAGCCAAGGGGGCCACCCCACAACAAATGGCGGATCACTTCCAGCACTCCCTGAAATCCACAGCTTTAAGGTGGTTCCTCAACGTAAAAGCCGAGAACCGCTCCACCTGGGAGCAAATCAGTGACATCTTCCTAGAGAAGTACCGCGCCAATCTTGAGTGGGAAACCAATCGCCATGACCTGCAAGCCACCGAACAAAAGGATGACGAGCCTGTAGGTGAGTTCTACAAGAGATGGAACTGGAAACTAAGCGAGATAATGGATCCGCTTCCCAAAGAAGAGCAAATGGACATCTTCCATTCCTGCCTCAAACCATCCTGAGGGCCACGATTAGTCACCACTTCTATCCTGTTCTTCGCGCCATGGTCAAGCCGGGACTTAGTTTGAGAAAACACGAGCATGCAAAAAATGGTGGTCGATCTCAGCCCCGCCAAATCCAATATCTGTCCCAAACAAAGGAAGGGAGGTTGCAAGACAGTCCATTATATTCGAATGGAGCATTACAAAGAAACGGTGGTCCCAGAGACAACGACAACACTATGATGATTTTGGGATGCCCACTTGAGCGAGGTATTCGATCGTAGTGAAGCAAGGTCTCCTCGAACCTATGGAAAATTACCGGCCCAAATTCCCCCAATGCCAAGGCTCGGGATGTAACCAAGCGGTGTGATTTTCACAAATACCACGGTCATACAACCGACAACTGCACAGTTTTGAGAAAAGCAATTCAAGGATTGATTGAAGAAGGAAAGTTAGAGCGCCCCCATGGCCCCAATACACTCTGAAATCCGTTCCCCAGAAATAATGATCGAGAAGCTTGGTCTAACCCCTCGTCCCTTAGAGTCTAGCTTCGAAAATAAAAGATCCCGAGTCTGTTGTATTTAAGTTTGAGTCTCTCGAGTCGTCTGACGGTCTTACGCCTAAAGATTACGCGTTTGTAGCAAAAAACTATGTTTCCTTATTCTTCGAATAAAAGTTCGACCTTTCTGAGTATCCCCTCATTGCCACTTTAACAAATGATAAATTAACTAATCCAAAACAGTTAATAATGATTCACTTGGTAAAGACGCAGACACATTAATGAACAATGCATTAAACAAATCTTTAAGCATGTTGTCAAACGAGAGGAAAATCGGGCCCAAGCTGCCGAGAATGTTCTAACCAAAATGAATTTGGGAACTGCTGAAGAGCCCACAGAGATGCAAATCAGAAAATTCTCCGTCGATACTTCGCCCAAATAATATCGAGTCTTCTTATCCCCCTTCTACACTCTAAAAAAAAAAACAAAAAAACATCATACAGTCAAACCTCGCAGGTTCTAGTACTGTTCTCATTCAATCAAGTCCTCCTCGGACATTGTAATTAAGTCTTCAATTTTCCATACATAAGTCTTCTTTCTTTTCTTGCTAGACTTGAGACATTATTTTGCACCCCACATTAAATTTAATGAAATGGTTTTGTTCTATGTGATCACTTGCATTGCTCAACAAGTAATTCCACAAATGATTAATGCTTTGATTAATTGGTGTGAGAAAGTCAATCGATAACTCCTCATCCACCTTACCATACCCCCACACAAAGGCCTCCATCAAGCCATACACTTTCCAAAACATGTCCCCACCATCACCTTGACCAAGTCAACGACGGCGGCAACATCAAAAGACAACAACAGGTCACTCAGCATCAAAAGATTGACCCCATGTCGACAACAACCTAGGGGCTTGCCTTCGCCCTCCTGCGCATCAAGAAAGTTCAAGCAGGGGCTTGCCTTCGCCCTCATATGCTTCAAAAAAAAAAAAAAGCTCAAGCAGAAGATACAAAAAAAAAGCTCAAGCAGAAGCTACAAAAAAAAAGCTCAAGTAGAAGCTTCACAAAAATAAATGAGGTCAAGGACCTAGAGCCAACGATCAAGAAGCAATGGATTCATTGAAACTGCCGTCAAATACGAATTGTCAAGGAATCACCTCAAGGCCCGCGCCTCATCATTCAACCTTCCGAGCCTTTTCGCCAAAGGCCGCGCAAATATTCATGCCCTGGCCCCAAAGCCAAACACAGTTCAATCCCGAACTACGTCGACCTGAGCTCCTTGTCTTAAGGGGAACGTAGGCAACCAGAAATGGTCAGGTCATAAACACATACAAATCCACAAACCCGGTCTCATCAATGACCTCTCCTATACACAAACCTTCTTTCACACCAGACCAACTCGATTCTTGATACCGGTTGACTTTCTCCTCATGATTAATCAAGCATATCAAGTTTATTGTTGAATAACCCGAACATCAACAAAGGGTTTTAAGCAAACAAGTGATCATTGTGAACAAATCAAGTTTTTAAGTGTCTCGACAAGTCTTCTTTTTCTACAAAATAGGACAATAGAGTTAAACATTGATTTTCTGTCAGCAAGGGCTTCCATACACTTTTACAAGCTTTTCAACGCTCATACTCTCTCAACAGAGTCAAACCCAAAAGCATTTCTTTTGTGCCTACATCAAATAAGGCATTCACACAAAAGGGGATCCGTTCCCACCTTTTCAAAAATAAATACGCCCTTGTGAGTGTACATTACGAGTCATTTCTCCCAGAAAAGAGAGTCAAACTACGTAGACCTGAGCCCCTTAAGGGGAACGTAGGCAGCCTTCATTGGTTCGGACTAAGGAATACACAAAATTCCAAAAATTGACGCCACCAAGGCTCAGGCAAGAAGCAAGCAAGAGATTTTGCGTCTCGACAAAGCTTTAAAAGTAAATCACAAATCATCACAGTTAAAACACTTCTTGATGAGTTCAAGCATGGTCTACTCTCAAACTCACAACATGCTAAAAGACAACTTAAAACATTTAACAATCAATGTGTCTGCAATGACGATGAATGGATACTCAGTGTTTCAGAAGTTCATTCCATGCTACTCGCATTTGGCCCTTCATCACTCTTTCCTTTCTTCCCTCGTCCCCAACGAGTCTTCTTTCATTACACATGAGCGAGTTCTGTCTCCCTCATTTCGAGATCAAAAGTCCTCCTAGTCGTGTCAAACGAACCAGTCGCTCTTAGAGCATTGTTCACCCGTGCCTCGGCTCGGATCTCCTCCCTACTAGTCTGCAAAAGGGGACCTCTCCCCGCCAGTCAGTCAACTCGAGTCCCGTAGTCGAACAAAGTGTCTCCCATGACATCCTGAGGGTTAGACCAGGCTTCTGCGCTCCTAAAGGCGCAGCTGAAATGGAAATCTTGCCCCGGAATTGCCTCGCGCCTGCTCCCCAAAACCACTTGGGACTGCCCGATAGGCTGCTCATCCAGGTACTCGGTGGTCAACACAATACTCTCCCGACGTCGAAGGAGCACCACAGGAGGGAAAGCGGAATACGTCCATACCCTCAGAAAATACAGAAAGGCATCTGGAGCTGTCATCCAGAAGGAGGCTACCTTCATGGTGGCAATACCTTCCCTGACCAGACAAAGGCTCCTGCCTCATCCCGAACTGCCTGGAAATAAGCGATGAAAGAGGACCATGACAAACCCGGAATTCTGACAACATAGGAACCTTCCTAACAGGCCCTCCTAGTCTCAATCCCCCAAAGGGAAACCCACCATCGGATCTGATGCGTACCAAGATGTGCCATCCATCTCTCCCAAGCAGACTGATCCATGTCCAAGACAAGAGGTCGCCGAGCAAACGTCCACGGACTAAGAGACGCCGGAAACTCATGTATGGTTTGAAGCCTCTCTCGCGACCATAATGCAAGCAAAGCAGGGGCTTCCCCCGCATAAATCGGTCCCTCATCACCAGACGATCCACACCGTGGAAGTTTTCCCCCGGAACCAAAGGAATGATATCCTCGCCCGCCCGACAATGGCCTGCCACATCCAACAGAGCACCGTCACATATCCTGAGGTAGCTAACCCCGAAAAGAGTGGCTATCAAGCACAAAGCGAATGCGTCCCAGGAGACATCACTCCCGCCACCACTCATGAAACTGTCAAAGCTACCAGTCACTTCTTAATCAAGAAAACTCCGGAAAAGTTCACTCAACCTCCACTAAC
Organism: Adenophora triphylla var. japonica; assembly: GCA_022495995.1. Lineage (NCBI taxonomy): Eukaryota > Viridiplantae > Streptophyta > Magnoliopsida > Asterales > Campanulaceae > Adenophora > Adenophora triphylla. The sequence goes on from JAFEMH010007884.1 coordinate 66,552, forward strand.
CACAAATGCATTCCCGGCTAAATGCGACATGCAAAAATAATAATAAGCTAGCAACAATTCCTAGGTCAATCCTTGAATCACAAATACGTCATTACATCTTAAAATAAAATACTTTCTTTGTGCAAATACAAGTGTTTTATTACAGTACAAAATGTCTGTTGCTCTGCCAAAAAAAAACAACGGAAAGAGGGAAAGCAAAAGAGCCCTAATCCGACTCATCATCATCATCCTCCACAAGCGAGAAATCCGGCATCTCGGCGCCTCCGCCGCCCACCTCATCACCCATCGGTGAACTCAGCACCTTCCTCGACTAGATACTCCAAGACGTCCGCAGAAGTCAGAACGAAGAAGAAAAAAAGACGAGCCATCCCTCCTCTCCTTGTCCAGCACCTGAGGCGTCCCACGTCCTCATCATCTCAGACAGAGGCGTAACCTCGCCCACACCAGAAGTCATATACGGCAGAGAGGCGTAATCCTCGCCCTTACCACAAGTTCGGACGGAGGCGGAACCTCGCCCCGCCGCAGAAGTTCGGACGCAGGCGCCACCTCGCCTCGCGAGTTCATGTACGGAGGCGCCACCTCGCCCTCACCTGCAAGTTCGGCAGACAGGGCGCCACTCGCCTCACCGCAGAAGTTCGGACGGAGGCGTAACCTCGCTCACCGCAAGTCGGGCGGAGGCGCCACCTCGCCCTCAACATTTCAGCAATCCCGTCGAGGCGCCGCGCGTCCTCAAATGCTTCCGTCATCTCGGCCCGGAGGCGCCACCACGTGTCATCATCTCGGCCATGCGCGGTACCATCTCGCTCACTATCTCGGTCGAGAGGGCCCGCGTCCTCAAATATCTCTATCAAGGCATACCACGTCCTCAACTTCCTCCCTCACAAAGGCCCTTCCTCCTGCGAGGAGTAAACACAACAAAGGTATGAAAAAAAAATCATACTTATTTCTTTAAATATTTCCTCTATTACCTCGTAGTGAGATACGTTCCTTGTCTCCTCTGATAGATATCTCATATCTTTTTTTAGTAAGATTACCAATCTTTTGGTAGATTGGTCATCCTTCACATATGGTAGCTATCTTTTAGTAAGATTACCAATCTTTTCGTAAGATTAGCCATCTCTCAACTTAGGGTAGACACCCCCAAAACAGTCTCACTTAAGCCCGAGATGTCTCAGAACAGTCTCACCTAGGGTATAGACACCTTCAAAGAAACTCCACTTAGATACTCATCGCCTTTCCCGGCCATCAAAGTAAGCCCGAACCCCTTCCCCCGGAGGACAAAGTCAAACGAAAATTCTTGCAAAACCGTACAAGACCACATATCCTCGAGGATAAAACATCGGCCGTGCATCATAAGCCCGAACCCCAAGGCACAAACACCTTCAAAAAATGAATCCCAAAAGGCACAAATGCCTCCACACTCACAATTTCACCATCCCACCGACATTATCCGCAGCCCGAAAGGCTTTAAACCACTCGGTCCGGAAGACCGTATAAACCTCTCAAATCACTATCCGTAGCTCGGAAGGCTTTAAATTACCCTGTCCGGAAGACCGTATAAATCTCCCAAATCATTATCCGCAGTCCGGAAGGCTTTGAATTACCCGATCCGAAATACCCATCTTTTCGTAAGATTACCCATCTTTTAGTGAGATTACCCATCTTTTAGTGAGATTACCTATCTTTTCGTGAGATTACCCATCTTTTCATGAGATTACCCATCTTTTCGTGAGATTACTCATCTTTTAGTGAGATTACCCATCTTCTCGTAAGATTAATCCATTTTTTAGTGAGATTATCCATCTTTTAGTGAGATTACCCATCTTCTCGTAAGATTAACCCATCTTTTAGTGAGATTACCCATCTTCTCGTAAGATTAACCCATCTTTTAGTGAGATTACCCATCTTCTAGTGAGATTCCCATCTTTTGGTGAGATTACCCATCTTTTCGTGAGATTACCCATCTTTTCGTGAGATTACCCACCTTTTCGGGAAATTACCCACCTTCTCGTAAGATCACCACTCACGCGAACTACGATCAGGCTTGATTCCCACTCGGGATACGTAGGAATCCTATCAAAGGGTCCAGCCAACCGACCTAAACGGTCACCTTAAGACACCACCATGTCCTCACAGTCGACCTTAGCAGTCACATCACCTCAGGACACCGACACGTCCACACACTCACACGAACTACGATTGGCTTGATTCCCTCTCAGGGATACGTAGGAATCCTATCAAAGGTCCAGTCGTCCGACCAACCTGGTCATCTTCTCTCTCAGCACGCGATCCAGATCAGGACCCTTATCTTATCGACGAACCCACTTCTTTCATAAGTGACATCGCCGAGGGGCTTCTGTAAGTACCCCAATCTGGATCGCTCTCCATTCAAGCATACGGAAAAAACCAAGGGCAAACTTCCGGAGGTCATAACTCCTTCGTACGAACTTCGATTGGGATGTGCCATATATGGTTGGAAAGCTCTCGACGAGAGCTAGCTTGCCATCACAATCACAAAAGCATGGAAGGTCCATATGGACCTCTTTGCATGCCAAAAAGGTCCGTACGAACCTCTGTGCACCAGATATAATCATTACAAAAATCCTCTTAAAGTCCACATTATTCCTTCAAATCGAGGAAAACTAAAAATTTGGATTAAGCAGGGAGGTCCGTACGGACCTTCTTGCAATTTTTCCTACACTATAAATAGAGGGCTCCCCCTTCCTCATTTTTCACACCTCCCTCTTCTCCTCTCTCCCTAGGTCTTCTGGCTCCCCCTCTAAGTCCTTCCGAGGCACTCCCGGCCCCTTTCGGATCCTTTCGAGGCCTTTTGAGCTTCCTTGTGGTGCTCTGAAGCCTCTCCGAGCGCTCCCGAGATGCTCCCGCACTGCTCCGAGGCACTCTCGAGGTACTCTGAGGCCCCTCGTGGTACTCCGAGTCCTTGCCTGGTCTTTCCCGAGGGGTCCCGGCTCTTTCCGAGTCAAACTGGCGATCCCAATGCACGCCGAACCTCTGCCCGAACGATCCCTGCGATCCCAAATCAGGTCGAACCTCTTTCGAACGATCCCTGCGATCCCGACGCACGTCAAACCTCTGCCCGAATGCAACTGACGATCCCAACGCACGCCGAAACTCTGCCCGCAGACAATCGGCACATACCGAAGTAATCCCGGTCCATCCCGGAACACTATTCCATCCTCAAACACTATTCCCCCGTGGAAGACAGACACGAACCAACATTGGTAAGGCTTCCTTCCATTACTATTTCAATACATTTCAATACGTAGTGTACAATGTGTATTGACTGATACCGATTACAGCATGCATTTTTAAAAGCACACACACACACATAACATTTAAAGAAAGAAGGGGTATCAAAAGACTCATTTTTACGAGGCTACTCGAGTGATCTCTAATATTCTAATATTCTCTTCCTGAGGAGTAACCTGACCTCCGAACTCAAAAATCTCATCACACAAAAGCACAAATTTTTATTATTATTTTAAAATGATGCCTTTTCTCAATGTTTTGGGCTTAATCAAACAGGCGTGGGCGACTCCCATACAAGCCAAAACACACACGATACTTGCCTCCACCCAACAATGTTGCAAAGTGGGAAATGCCATATGCTTAGGGAAAGTGCGATTGCAACCGCCTTCTAATCCCATCTGGGCAATTTCACTCAATAAGCATGGTTATGACCGGTACTAGGTCAAAAAGTAATAACTGTTATCTTGCTTTGGAGTGATAAACAAGTGTGTCATTCTGTGAGAGTTGATGATGCTATCTTGTGGCATCAAAAGTTGGGTCATGTCTATTTTTGAAACATTGTGAAACTCATTAAGGTTGAAGCTATAAGTGGTATAGTTCTGGTCCTGACAGTAAGTAAGAAAATCATAATGTGAAGATTGTCTCAAAGAGTAAACAGACACGTTGTTGCCCATAGTGCTACCCAACACCATGAGAAGTATTCTGGGGACAACTCACTATTTCTAACTTATGCATATGGATTTAATGGGTCCAGGTTGAGGTAGAAAGCTTTAGAGAGGTAAGAGATATACTTTTTGTCATAACAAGTTGATGATTTTTCTGGGGATTTACTTGAGTGTATTTTTTGAAAGAAAAATTAGAAACTCTTTGAAAAGTTTAAGATCTTACATGCTAAAATCAAAAACATGTTTTATGCTCTTATCATGCGAATAAGGTCTCTGATCATGGAACGGAGTTTGATAATTCATTATTTTTAACTTTTTATGAATTAAAAGGAATTAAAACATGAGTTTTCTCGCTCCTAGAACACCTCAAGCAACAATAAAATGGGGTGGTTAAAAGGAAAAATAGAACCTTACTTGAAATGGCATGTGTGATGTTGTTCTCAAAAAAGAATTTCAAAAAAGATTTGGGCCGAGGCCTTAAACATGGCTTGTAGCACGGCCGTAGAGCTTTTCTAAGACCAGGTACTGCAATGACACCTTAAGAAATTTTGAATGGTAGGATACCAAAATTTCATTATTTTAATACCATTGGGTGTGTGTATTTTGTTCTAAATGATCGGGATTACTTAGCCGAATTTGACTCTAAAGTTGATAAGGCTATATTTCTTGGGTATGCTTACCAAATCATCGAGCATATACATTGTTTTTTTATGACTTAGCAAGTGTTCCAGGTGATGAGAGTGCAGGAATCTCCATTGATATCCTGAAAGAGTTAGAAGAACAAAGTCAAGCAAGCATGCGCAAGGATATAGACCAGTGTGTCCGCTCAAAGGGATAGCATCTCTCATATCAGCCAAGACCAGTGGGGGCTCGAAAATGACGACACACCAATGATAATGCTCATGTGCATGAAGCTTAAGAAGGGATCCACCAACTCAGAAACAAAAGAGATTATCCTTCTTTCTCAGATTATTGGAAAAGCAAATGAAGGATCGAACAAGGAACAATGAGTCCTTTAGTAACCATGAAATAATAAGGTATGTATGCATGTCCACCAGCGTCCTCTCTAAAGTAAGAATGTCCTGTTTTGTTTCCTCCTTTAGAACCTAAAAATACTTCAGAAGCTTTAAAAGATAATTTTTGGATACATTCCATGCAAGAGGAACTTGAACAATTTGCTCAGTAACGAAGTTTGGTGTTTAGTACAAGCGTGGTAACCTTGATGTAATTGGTACAAAATAGATTTTCGGAGATAAATCAGACGCGGCGAGAAAATATTGTTAGGAACGAAGCTCGTCTTGATAGTATCAAGGTTACACCCAAATTGAAGGTGTTGACTTTGATGAGACCTTTGCTCCCGTTACTAGAATAGAATCCGTAGAGACTCCTCCTCGGCAATAGCTTGTTATCTAAAAATTACCTTGTTTCAAATGGATGTTAAAGTTTCCTTTTTAAATGGTTATTTAAAAGAAGAAATTTATGTTAAACAACCGAAAGGATTTGAAGATTCTCGTCTACCAAACCACGTATATAGACTTGATAAAGCCTTATATGGCTTAAAACAAGCTCCACGTGCGTGGTATGGTCGCTTAACCTCTTTCTTGCTTGAATATGGTTTACAAGAGGTGAAGGCAGATAGGACTTTATTCATTCTA